>CAUYQG010031071.1:0-53691 GCA_963574415.1 Tarsius wallacei | reverse complement strand
AGGTTGCAGTGAGCTATGATCACACCACTGCACTCCAACCTAGATGACAGAGTGGGACTCTGTCTCTGAAAAAGTAAAAGTAATTTTCCCAGTTAAATTAATCCATGTTCTCCATCTTTACATTTATACATATATGCATGTATATATAAATATTTTAGAGATATGCTATAACATTATATACAGCACCAAAACTTTTTAATATTTCCAAACTGAAGTAGAATATTTTTGTAGACACAGACTCCAGTTAGACATAAAACTGTGACTTGGTTTTTTTCAGGCTCTACTTACAGTAAAATTACTTCATTGTTATGGATTCAAAAAAATGTATAGCCTGAAAATTAATATTTGAAAAGCAGTAACATAATTTAGGAACTGCAACTTCTTTTTAAAGAGACGGAGTCTCACTCTCACTGTGTTTGTTGCCTAGGCTAGACTCAAACTCCTGGACTCAAGAGATCCTCCCACCTCAGCCTCTTGAATAGCTAGGACTACAGGTGTATGCCACCATTCCAGCTTAGAATTTTTTTTTTAAACAATGGTACTTACTCCACACTGTTTCTTTCTTAGATACCTTTGCCTTTAAAATTATACTCAATACCTTTCCTGTGAATTCCATATAGTAACATCGCCAAGCACAAGATAAACCAAACCTTCATATTCCAGACAAGAGTTTTGCCGGGCCTTGTTTTCTGGAGTTTAGGAGGAACTGGGGCTATGGCTTTCTAGCCAAGTATCCCATGCAGTCATAAAAGAAGCCTAAAAGATGGAACTCTGTCGCTCTGAGCCCTTCTCACCTACAGCAGCTCTGATTTTTGTCAGTTCCTACACATCTGCAATTTGAAAGGGGGGGGGGAAACCCCAGCAAGTTCTACAATTAACTTTTTTTCTTTTTAACAGCTAGCCTAAGTTATGGATAGATGAATGCAGCAGGGGGAAAAGCAAGGGCTTTGGAGTCAACTTTGCAGGATACAGGCTTGAGGCCTTTATCTCCTCATCTGCAAAATGAAAATAAGGATACCTGCACCCTTAACGCTTTTGTAAGCATAAATAAGATGCCGTGGCTACCACCCCTTGCAAACTCTGTGTGCTAAATGGTAGCCATGAAATTATTAGTTATCAATCCTCATTCTTTTACGCTTACTAACAGGGCCAAAATAAACGCTAAGTCAAATATTTATTTTAGATCTTAAGATGCAGTAAGTTCAAACTTGGGCTGGCTAAAAGAAACTTGATGTTAGGCAAAATAGCAATGCTCATCAAAGACCATCTATGATAATATTAATGTACTACACATGAGAACATACTATTTTTGATGAAAACATAATCCAAGGCTAAAAAACAATATAAAGAAGCACATTATTTTGTCCTTAACTACACTTAAGACATTATACAAGACTGTAAATGAAGATGAAATATTACTCAGCTATACATGTGTGTTGATTGCCGCTGTTCTGCTTAACTCTACAGAGGTATAAACACTAAGAACACTAACTATGATCTTAATTCTTGATTACAAGTGAATTTTCCCAAAACTGGGAACAGAGGCTGGAGTCCAACTTGTGAAATCAAGTTTCCAGCTCTACTACCAAGTGCTAATGAGTCGAAGACAGGAAGCTCCAACTCAAGCCAATGATTAGAACTGATGATAAAAAAGTAAACAGGACCCAAAAGAATCTGCCAACTTTGCTCTTAATCTACCTTTAGCCAAAACTGGTATCACAGAAATAACAGCATCACTCTGACATCCATGAAGGCCAACCTGATGAGAATATTGCAGTGGTTAAAAACATAGACTAATGACTAACACAAGAGTGTCTTTAAATTAGAAAGGAAAAAAAAAGTCTGCTGATGGTCTGATATCTTCTTTTCTAGATAAATGAAGAAATTAAAACATTTTATTAAACTTATTTCCCCACCCCATTGTTTCAAAAAATTCAGGCTTCCCAAATGGAAAAAAAAAAAAGAAGATCAATTCGCAGAGGAGCTCAAAGGAGTGGCAGCTACAGTTTACTGAATATCTACTGTGTACTGGGGCTTTACATGAGTTGTCTCACTACATCTTCCTGACACTCTCTCAAGCTCAATGTCCTTTTCTCCCACTGTAAAATTGAGGAAAATAAACATCAGGAATAAAGTGATTCACTCAAGGTCACAAGGCTAATAATCCATGGCAGCATTAGAATCTGAACTCAGGACCAATCTTTTAACACTGGCACAATGGGAACAGAAAAATACTCCAAGAGCCAGGGTTGACATTTTAAAACAAAGCTTGACTTCTAGGAAAAAAAATTCTACATCAGCTACAAGTTTCTTATTAAGGAGTCATGATACTGGAGCAAATTCACTCTTCCCCTCTTTGGAGTATGAAAAGAAACTTTTAATAAGTAAAACTGAAAAATGGGCTGAACACAGCTACACCATAATAAAAAAATAACTGCCTCCATGATCAGGATAACAAATGAAATTTTAAATAATCTAAATATTACCTAATAAATATTTTTCTTGATTTGTTGCTATTAACTACCTTTTCCAGCACTTACAAAACAGAATCACTTTAAAATTGACTGTAAGCAAACAATGAAATAGAAATACAGCACAAATATTCTCCTGAAAAATCACATTATAAAATTTACAACTAAAAAATAAATAAACACCAAAAAATTCTCCCATCATGCTATCGGGCAACACCATAAAAAGAAATAATTCTTAAAGTGGATATTCTCGAATGTAAGGAAAACCATGTAATGAATCCACCTAAAATTTGAAATGCCAAGTCCATGAATAAATCTTGATTTTGCTATAGAGTTGATTGCTTGCTGATTTAAGACTTCCCATAAACAATGTCAATATATCTGTTTAAAAAGAACAAACCATCATATAGACACATTAATCAGATTAAACTAAGGAGGTCTATCTTGGCAAAATCATTGTTTTATAGAAATATATAAATCATGTACTTAAAACTCTATAAATAGAACACATGGTCCCACTCATAGTTTTTTCTGTGCTATATTCCTAAAATTCCATTATATAACTTTTTGAAGTGATAACATCAATGAAAAATTATCTTACTTTAGAAGCTCTTCCTTCTAACTACATGGCAGCTATCAAAGTGTGCATGTGAACACACACAAGTATATATATATATACGCATTATTAAGAAAGAGGAAAATAATATCTCCCAAGAACATGAAAACAAAGTATTAAGGTTTGAAGAAAGTGAAGAGAACAGAAAGGCCAACCAAAGTAAAATTCAAACTCTTATATATCTTTTCTTAGATAATCAAATGATAATACATATTTCTCCTATTCCTTGGGGGGGGAATCAAACACATGAATATTTTATGAAGGCACAATGCAAAATCAGATAGCTGTTCCACATTTTAATGTGTTTTAAATTAACTTGAGTCAATTCAAATCACAAAACAATCCATGGTGTTACATGTAACATGCACGATTACAACTGAAGTCAAGTCATACACACCCTCAGCAACTGTAAGCCTCAAACAACTGACACAGTGAATGAGATGGCTAGGGTTTCCCCTGGAGAGGGACAGAGGTTGGGGGGGCCACCTGCAAAATGGATGTAACTCAGACAAATGCAAAGCCTGAAAAACATCCCCAAAACCTGAAGATGCTCCTGTGGTTTCACAACAAAGTCCCTTTATAAGATCCACATCCCAGATGACTTGCATCTTTAAACTGCTCCATTTCCAGAATTCCTGATTTTAACTCACACTGGAAACTTCTGGCTGCAACTGTATTAGCATGGTTGAGTTTAGCCCTTCTAAATGCCAAGAAGGGAGAAGAAGAAAAAAAAAGCACAATTTTTAAGTTTGTTTTGTTTTAAACTCAGACCTTCTGCGTTCCAAAACTGTATCCCTCTGACTAATATAAACCGTTATTACAGAGAAATGGTTAAAAAAAAAAAAAAGCAGCCAGTCAAAAGGAATGAGGGAGTAGTAATGGTAACATACAGTACCATGAGCTGCAGCGGCCTCCCAGCCAGCGGTGCAAGGTTAACAGATCAGTCCTGGCCTTCAAGCAGACAGTCGAACACAGCCTTGGGGAAGGGGGGACAGGGACGGAGGCTGGGGGAGGGGCCCGTGCTCGGGCAGTTTACACAAGAAGGCAGCTCAGCTCCTTTCTGGTGCACTCCTCCTCTCTAGCTCCCAACCTCTTTGCGTGTGTCTTGTCATATTTTCTTCAGTTGTTAATTGTCCGGGCTGCAAGACTTTAAACAGCCACAGTTTAGGAAAAAGCGAAACCCTTCTAAGTGACCATCACAGCAAATCAGCTTCACGCGGGTGGGTAAAATTTTCCAAGGGAAGTGTTCTTCTGATAGTTCCTGAGTCTCTAAGTCACCCCCCATCCCCACCCCCACCCGCCGCCACACACACTCCCCTGGAGGGCTAAATGCACTGTGGCCATAAAACATTCATGCGACTTGGAATTTTAACACAATGCCATTTCCCTAGTTTAACCTGAAAGGAATGCACTAGTCACAACAGACTACATCATCCTGCCATTAAACCCTGCCAAGGAACCGCTTTTTTGGCCGCGCTGGGCCAGCTTTGACGGGAAAGGAGTACACAGACCCACACACTGAGCACAGAGGGGCCACCTCTGCTTCCTCAGCCTTATCCAGCAACACCCTGCTCTTGAACGTGACCCCTGACCCCTTGCATTGTGACCAGCTTGTGAGGCATGTGTCACCCTGGAACTTCTGCAGAGCCACACACTGCGAAGGCCATTTGCTGCTCCTCCCCACAGGCCCTTCTTGGGCAGAGGCCAAAGGCTCTTTCTTGCCATCATTGCTGCTATTGAAAGTCCTGTTTAAGCACAGGGATGCTCTTTCCTTGAGCTGGACACCGACCTGGGCTTGAGGTTTTTTTTTTCCTCCCCCTTCACTTGTTTTGGATTTTTCAAAAAGACAAACTTTACATGTGCATTGATAATTGCGTTAGGATTACTGACAAAACAGTTTGCTTTGGGGACTACTTATCAAAGGTGCCAGTTCTTTCACCTTTAAGTGACATTCAATTTAAACTTGCAAAACACAAAACCAGAAATAACTGGGGTTTTTTCCCCCCGGGGGAATTTTAGAGAAAAATTCAAAGGTGTTAAATTCCAAAACATCTACACATACCCATTCTACTTGGATAAAGTATCATCACAAAACAAACAAGCAGTATTATAAGATCCGGAAAAAAAGAAAGGATTTGTTGATCTATCACTCAGTGCAGAGTGTTCTGCCTTCCAAGTAACATAACTGACAGAGAACAAGGAAAGATATGTGTACGCCAAATGAAAAATGGACATCACATCAAGAGTTTACAAATGTTTTCATTAATTTTCAAATCTGCTCTAATGACAATATAGTCTGTAATAACTCATCACAATGGTATTGATTTTTACAAGTTACCAAAGGTCAATTTTGTACCCCCAAATATCCCTTTTTTCTTTACCTTCAATTATCCCACTACCAAAGGATGTCTTCCAGATTTTTTTTTCTTTTTCTTTCATATTATTAACTATTTTCCTATGGGGCACTTTCACTTTCAACCGTACCCTACAGTTTTTATTGTCCCTCCCCTCTATATAATCATTGGCTGTTCTAAAAAGCACAGTCTATTTCTTCTTACCCTGACCCTGAGCTACAGCCAGGTGAGCTGTGATTATCCCTGCAGAAGGCAGAAGGTGTTCCAGCTTTAATCTCCTGGAGTGAGGCCACGTCCCCTTTCAGTAACAAATGAAGAACATCTTACTTCATCTAAGAGAATACCCTAAAATACAAAATGATGATCTCAAAGCAAGTTAACATGCACATATAAAATAAAGCCAAATTGTCTTCTTTAGAGTAATTTTTGTCTCCTTAGTAGCTGGAATTAGTCTTAAGCCCTAGTTAAAAGACTTTTTTTTTTTCCTTTTTCTTTCCTTTAAACAGACATTATCATGCCTTGGAAAGTCATTCTAATCCCTTCACCTTAGCCAAACCATGCTAATAATAGAGAGGAGGACAGCAATTAATGAAAAGAAAAAAAAGAATTATATTTGACTGGTAGGAGGGAGGTAACAACCCAATTCAGAAGCAAAGATTATCAAAGCCTATGTGAAATATTTCCATTTCAAAATGCAAACGCTAAAATCAAACTGTCAGTTTAATCTACATAAAATACAGCAATATAGACATTTTATTTTTTCAAGTCATCTGATTTATTATTAGTGTGTGTATTCAAATTCCAATTTTGATGTTATTCGTATGAATTGATTAGTGTGAAACTCATTAAAATTAAAGACAGAATCATGTGACATCATGAGATTAAAATTACAGAGGGTAATTTATACTTAAAAGTCCAAAAAGATGCTTTTTTACTTATATCAAATCAAAACCATGATCCCAAAGTATCTTGGACCAATATCCAGAGAACAAAATGAGGTCTGTAAAGTTGCACAGACAGCACATGGAATCTTCTCAATTGGGACGCATGTCCTCTGAAGACTTCTGGAAATTTGGGTTATATCACTAAAAGAAGGAATAAGCAACCTCGCTTTATTTCTAAACAAATTGCCAATCAGTTTTATCATCTAAGTATTCACTGTTATGGTACAGTGATACATCACATATTAGGAAATCATAACACAATGAAAAATACTTTTTAGGAAGTTGTACTTATGTATGCAAATAAGTAGAATTAACAATACAGAATCTGCTAAAGAAAAAAGTCATATCAATAAGTTTACCGAAATGCAAAAAGTTGCAAAAAATTCAAAAGTTTTGCAGAAATATGAACTTATTTTGGTGTGGGCACAATGTGAGATGATCAAATCTGTGATAATCACCGATTATATCCATGTTCCTCGAGCCAAAAGAAAACTTCACTAAGTCAAATTATATTTAGAAACAAAAGTTTTAAAGTTCTGCAAGTTACTTTTTAATTTCTAGAAGGCAAAACAGGTGAGATTTTTCTCACCAACTTCTATTTAAAAGAGTACAGGCATGCGCCAACAGGCATATGTTAATTTATTCTTCTCCATAGGACTTCATTTGGAGGCACAGGATTGGCTAAATCAGCCCCTCCCCCCCCCCGCCCCAAACACACACACACACACACACACACACACACACACACACACACGCACGCACAGAGGCAGAGGAGTTAACAGACTCTAATCCTGAGTAAGAGAAAACCTCAGAGGCAAAGGGATGGATGGACAAAAGAGACAAGGAAGGAAAAGCAGAGGTGGTGTGTGATGAAAACCAGACTGAAAGAGAGGGGAGGAGTGAAACGGAAAAGCAGCAAAGTCAGTAAGGAAAGGGAGGGAAAAAAGAAAAGAAAGACGGAAGGGAAAAAGAGATGGCTGGGAGAGAGGAGGAATTGAAGCCCCACGGTACAACAGTGGATCAGGCAGCTGGCCGGAGATGCTAATTCAGCGCTTTAGCAAATCAATGCCACTTGAAAAGTACAATGCGAGCCCTCACTGGGTAGATGTCAGGGGACTGAGAAAATGCATTCTCAAGTATTTCACATTAAGAGGGAATAATGTGTTAATTTATAACTCTTCACCCTATACACTTGGATTATCTATCTGTGTCAGCGATTTGACTTCTTAAATTTATCAAAAACGCACGCAAAGGGAGGCACCTCCGGCTTCACCACTGGGAAATGGAGGTTCAGGGAAAGCCTGTCAGCCTGTCCTAGGTACTGCTGTGGTTCTTCGTGCTTTCCTATTTGGGCTGAAGCACCGGTGGGGGTGGCAGGGAGGAGTGAGCGACCAAAGGAGAGATCAAGGGAGGAGGGAAACTCCGGGTCCAGTTACTAAAGCAACCAAAGAAAAGGCTTTCTTGGCCTGTGGTTGATTGCATTAGGTACCATCCGTCAAAAGTGACACAGAAGAGAAGGAATAACTTGAATCAGCAACTCAAGCTGCCATCATCAGAATTTACTTTGTGGAAACTTACTTAGGTCTCTCAGCACACCCAGCGGAAGAGAAGCTGCTGACAATTGGATTTTAATTAAACAGTACTCTCGTAATGCCACCAGCGTTCCATAGTGCTTATCAAAATAGGAAGGGAAGGGAGAGCTAAGCTTATTTTGCTTGGTTCATTTTGAGACAGGGAGGGGAGACGCCAAAGAACTGATATTCCATCCCAGCATTCAGGAGTCCAAATAGAGGGACTATTTCCTACTTAAGAAAAATTGTATTAAATATCAAATTCTTGAAATTGTTTCCTAATTATTCCTTAATGAAAACATAGTTAAATTTTAATATCATGATAGCACAGCTTCTCACATGAAGGGGAGACAGAGATCCTGTTAATAATTTTTGTTGCCAAAATTATCAGCCCTAAGTTTTCAAGGTGTAAGCATTGTCAACACACAGAGGCAGGTGTGTTAAATTTTTGGAATAAACAGAAAAGAGTAAGTTCCAAGAAAGTGTTTTTATTAGGGTCACATCTTCAAAGCCAGGAAGAGGAAAATGGTTCTATATATATATATATTTTTTAAATCACCAGATTGTAACAGTTCTGGTTCCAAGTTGAACTTTAAGATTTCTTAACTACACGTAGCAGTATTTTAAACTGTGGGGGCATTTTTATTTGCTACTTGTACAACTGCAACAGAAACAGACATTCTCTTATTTTCAGGACATTCATATGTAAATGAATGCTGATGAATGGAAATGAGATGCTGAACATGATGGGCGACATTCAACATTTAGTTTTAAAAAAAAGACAGAGTTACCTCACTCACCGAAGCCTGAATCTCTTCTCTCCCACAACCAGGCACAAAAAGAAACGCAGGACAATGATGGACCTTCCACCAATCTCTATTGACTAAACCACACCTCGTGGAGATAGATACTCATGACAGAAAACAAATGTTCATTCAAGCTTACATTTTGCATCTTTTCTATGGCATAGTATCACACAAGGTCTGTTTTTTTTAAATGAGTAGAAGTTGACATTTTAAGTAATGGCTAGAAATGTTACTGCTGCACTGGGTCAAAATATCCAAAATAAAGCATTTAATGAATGCTTTATTTCTTTCAAAGGAGATAATTAATAAGGAATTTCCCAGTTCATGACCATAGGGTACACTATTTTTCTTTTCTCATAAAATTTTAGAAGACAGAACATACAATCTGGGCAGTATGTTTGCAGTGGGAATCATATATGTATGCTTTTCAAGGGTCTCTATGTATGCCCTCAGAGTAGGATTTGTCTTATTCCCAGTTTTTGCATGAATTACCATTTCTGTCTGTCCCATCCAAGCTACCCCCCACAAAAACTATCTATTCTTATCATTATGGTACCATTAATCCCGTTCTCCCCTCCCCCTCCCCACTCACCTAAGGGGTTAAAAGACTTCCGTACATTTGTGACTTGTCAGTGACATATAATACCCGGGTCCTTCATGCAATCAACTTTTACTTGACATGTATTTGCTCATCACAGGACCCGCATTACTACTGGGAAAATGAAGAAAAACCTAAATTAACACTTGACATTCAATATGGTCAAGTCCTTAATTGGCTGGGCTTCCTGAGAAAGCAATTTTCTATTCCCCAAACTGTTCGCGTGTCATGTGTGGAGTGCAGCTCTTGGCCATCACTGCTGTCCCTCGCTCCCTCTAATGAGAGCAGATGAATTAGTGCTACGTGACACGATTTGAGCAGGGCTTCCTCCTCCTCCCCTCCCCCCAATCTTTCTCCTACACCAGTGACAGCTGTGTGGCAAAGGGAAGAAAGAAAGAGAAACGCAAGAGCAAAGAATCCTGTAAAGGATGATCATTTTTTTTTAAATGAACCTGAAATGTCTTGTTGAAACTCCAGAACAACAGGGTCATTTAATTGTGAAGGTGGGGAAGGGGGCTGTTACAAAGATCAGGGGAATTATCTGGCCATGGTTGATTTGGGTTGTATTAACTTCCAGCATGTTTCTTCCATCCCTGCCTAGTGGCAGTATTAGATTGCAGCAGTCTAATTAAGATGGAATCTACATGCACTTTAAAAGTTTTTTAAAGGTATGGAGAATGGGTCAACTAGGAAAAAAAGGAACAGCATGAAGTGACTATGATTCCATGATAAATATACCTCCAAGTTAGAGAAAGTTCTTTCAACTCACATTTAGGCCACGAAGAACCTACAACACAAAACTCTATCAGCATACCCTGTATTCAAATATGGTTCAGTCTCTGAACTTCATGCCAACCATTCCATTCTAACTCATTTTGTGTAAGCTCCCTTTGCTGAATTAGTACAACAAAATATCGCTTGATCACTGATTTCATTCCATTATTTTTGAAAGAGAGTACATTCTACTTTACATGTGCCTGTCTAGCACAACACAAAACAATTCCATGAGGACACAAAAGGAAAGCAAGACAGAGTCGGCTCTATTCAAAGACACTAAAAGGTAAGGGGAAAGGATTTCCCTGAGTCTTCGCTTACTCGTTCTGCAACCAAAGTAGTAGTCATCTTAAGTGCCTAATTGCTTACCCAATCGGATTAGCACAAAACAGAACTAGGGAAAGAAGGGCATGTGACAAATCATTTAGGAAAATAATTAGTCCAAAATACACGCATAAGTGAAAATAATTAGTGGAAGTCACAAGCACCTTAGCACTTGAGATCTTTACTCATGTTCATGAGGTGAGAGCCAGGATAAAGATGTTACTTAGGTAGAAATTATATCAAGAATACACTGGTGCCACAAAATCAGTTTATGCGTGTAGAACACAAAGCTATCTCAAGCACAGGCCCCCTGCCTCAAGCAAGTAAGTAGCGTGACCATTTATTAATTGTTCCTCTATAATTCTAACGATAACTTAAGCAGTGTTTCAGCAGACTGTGAAGCAGATTTGAAAATATGAAAAGGTGGGGAAACCCACACTTGCACTATGTGTCAAGTTATAACCTGAAGCCAAAAACGCTGTTTCTGCATTTTATATTTGTGGGAAATAACGTGAAAGGAATGAAGCTTTGTAAGGTCTTTTCTGCCCCCCTTTTTTTTTTTTTTTAAAATAACATGATTTTAAGTTATGATTGTCCTAACAGAAGACAAACTGTAAATTCAACTGTTAGTGAACACCTTGAATTTTGAAACTTGTTGCAATGCCATTAATTTCAGACAACGGGAAAACTGAAAATGAGTATAATATGAGAAGTATTTTCATGAAAGCAAAACAACACAATGGACACACACTCTGCACGGGTTATCCCTTCTGTGGCCAAAGCACTGGTATTTCAAGTATCATTAAGATCCCTTTTGAAAATACACTTGGGACAGCTTGCAAATGGGCATTTTATCAGGTGTGTTGAAGAAATAAATAGATAATTTGGTATTCTGGAAAAGTCGCTCAGTCTAATACATCTAGTTAACTGCTACAGTAGCATTATCATCTCTGAGCAACAAAGGGCAGTGTACTCTGCCAATAGCTTTAGGGTGACCTTTGCGATGCTGACTAGTCCGTCAAAATCCATCTCTGAGATGCAAGGCATAGACAGGGATGGTTTATTAACTGAGGTAGGAACTAAAGACCAGGAGGCTCCAAAGGGTAGGCAATTCACAGTCAGGAAATGGGCAATTCCTTTCCCTGAGAAGAGAAGCAGCATACTGTGAGATCAGGCAGAGCAGTCCCATAGTCCTCCCTAAAACATTAGTTTTTCACCGTGTATTAGGAGAGCATTAGCAATTTCCCATGTTCTTTTCTTCCCCCTCAGCTACATTTTTAAGGCCTGCAACGAAAACCCAACCGAGAACGTGTCAAATGACATCCATGTCTTTAGCCCTAGGAATGAAGCCGGCTGCAAAAGAATGTTGACATAGTCACAGATCTTTAAACAAACTAAACTATGGCCAGTACTACTTTTATTTGGTGGTAGCTTCCAACTATTGCCAACAGGATGGACCTACAGAATTCAAGAGGGCAGAAACAGTGGGTCAGAAAAATGACTCTGTATTGCACTGGCGAAACTTCTTCAAGGATCACCTGCAGAAAACCGACCTTTGAAAAGGTACTTTTTGATTCAAGAAAGTTAACTGTGACTCTGGCAAAGTGACATGCTTAAACTTGATATTCTCTTAGGGATGAGGAGGCTTTGAAGCTCATAATAAACTTGAAATGGTTCTGTGGAATGTTAAGGCTTAATGTATATGGTTGGTGCCACTGTCATGCCTCCACAAAAGTATGTCAACTTGGAAGTAGCTTCACTGACAGCTCCAGGGTATTTAGAATGGGAGGCTTGCCCTTTGTTTTTATTAAGAGTTTTACTTTGAACCGCAGAAGAAGCTACACTGCGTTTCCAACCTGGTTAGCACAGCTAAAATTAAAATACTCCAGTTTAGAAAGGCACAGTGCTTGCCACCCACTTAGTCCATGTTACCTTCATGTTACACCATTCTCAGAAAGTATAGAGAGAAATGACTGCTTTACAACAGTCTGGCACATGGAACAGTAACATTATCTATCCTACGCAAGGCACAGATGTCATTTTATAAAAATTAACAGCATCTAAAAGGGTATCTTCTTTTATCCTCTATTCTTTGCCACCCCTTTCGCTTCCAGGTTTCCCTCCCCTTATGTTAAAGATATTTCATCTAATTCCCAACTGAAAGATTTCTGAAAGTGTTAAGTCACAGCTGTGTTGATGCTGAACTTCTTGAACACAGCATAGCAGAGTCATTCTGACACACTTACAGATGCTTCGCTACAAGCTGCACCCGCACTTGATTTGAAATACCTGACTTACTATAACACAAACTGTTAATCTCTGGTCTTTTCTCCAGTTCAGCTCTTCTCTGCAGTTTTGGAAGCAAACCAACAGCTTGTTATATTAACAACAGAGACCGCTCCCTTCTGATTGGTTTCTGACACCGTTCAGTGACTTTGCTCATGAAGATCCTAGAAAGAACCTAGGCCCACCTAGGCCCCATTGGCAGATCATTTTAACAAGATGCTCGTTTCCTGTTCTCACGAAAATCAATAACAAGATGACCTTCAATTTTAAATTCAAACCAATTAATTACCTGTTCCGTTGAAAATGTTGATATCTGATTTGCCTGGAGAATTTCAATTATGAATAGATTATTTCTTTTAAAGAGCCCCTTCGAAAAATATAGACAGGCATTGAAGATCTCATCTCACACAATATAAATAATGTTTTCTTGAAACAGGTATAAAATATTGGCCTTGCACGAATAGTAGGGGGAAGTTTTCCCCTTGTGGTCCATCTCCTCCTCATGACATCATAATCAATTGCCTGGTAAATTATAGCAATCCCACAAAGATTCAGGGCCAAGAATCCACTGCTTAAAGGTGAGATGAAAAGCTTTTTATAGTTGAATTACATCAATTACTGACACAAATCATGGGATTCTTTTCAGATTTTAGAAATCTCTTTTTTTTCCCCTACAATTGTAAAATTCTTATATTTCTACCTTTATTAAATTATTCGACTATTGTGTTGTTTTCCTCACACATCTGATTCTTCTCTAAATGTGGCTCATAAGGAAAAAAGCTATACATCACAACTATCAGCATCAGAAATATATTTACTAAACTTTTTTTCTGATTGTAGGGGGAAAAAATGAAGAATTCAGCTCATCCCAATGGGGATTTCCCAGGATGACTGATTTCACATGCAATGAAACTATTATCTTCATTCATTAAAATATTATCTAAAACAGAGGTTTCTATCTGGCAGCCAGAGGGCTGAATATAGCCTGCAGATGAGTTTTGTTTGGACCACACAGTGTTTAAAATATTTGAAGAGGCTGCCAAGATTTCAAAATCAGGAGATTTCACATAAAAATCTGGATGTCTGGCTTATCATTAAAAAGAAGAGGAGGCTCTGGCAACATCGGGTCTGCATTCCCACCTGGCGACAACTGGCTGGAACAAAGGAGCAGCTACCACACTGGGGTTGAGACGGGCACTTTCTGGTCCACCACAGTCATCAGACTCATTCCACTCATTTAATTTCTGCTACCTCCACATGGCCCTTTTAGGTAGCTCCTCATCTTCAAACTGTCATACCACTCCAAAAAGAGTTTATACAGTTTTTGGAAGAAAAAGAAATGGGTGCTCTCAGAACAGAGGTTTTAAAATACATATTTCACAAGTTCACAGAATGTAAGGCAGTAGGTAGATTTTATTTTAAAATATAATTGTTCGGTTGGACTCACACCTATAACCCCAGCATTTTGAGAGGCCAAGACAAGAGGACTGCTTAAGCCCAGGAGTCTGAGTCCAGCCTGGGCAACACAGCAAGACCTAGACTCTTAAAACATTATTAATAATAAAAATAAAATATAATTGTTCAATAAAGTGTAAGTGCAAAGCAAAGGAAGCTCATTTTCATAATTTAAAGTTTTTTGAAACAGAATATCCAGAACTGATGACCTAACCTTATATGGTGGTTCAATAATCTTTTACACTGGTTTTCTTTTTTTCTTTTTTCTTTTTTTTTAAAGATGTGGGGTATAGTTCAGAATTAGGTATACAAGTGGTCATCGTACAGATAATGTTTAGGCCTCCTTTTGGTCCCCACTTTGCCGGGTTTGAGATCAGGTGCCCTCACTGATGTTGTGCCGTACTCCCAAACACACTAGTTTTTCAATCAGTCACATTCTTCTCTGCAGTCCAAAAAAGATGCTCATGTCAAGCTATTACTCATATTTTTGTTCCTTCACATGTCAACACTTCTGCACTTCCTTTTTAAAACTATCATGTATTTAAGTGAAAACGGACCCTAATACGAAAATAGGATGTCTTCAAGGTACATTTTAAAAGTCAACGTTTAAGATGCATGAATATTATAGCAAAAGCTCATCTTTACTGGCTCCACATGTATGCCACCAACTGACACTAAAGAGACATTAGAATGGATTCAAATGATCCAAAAAGTCATGGCAAAATTTTTTTTTAATGATTATTCCCTAAAAGCAGATGTCTATGACAAAGTCACCATGCACTTCTCTTTGCTATTTTTTTTTTTAATAAACGCAAGTGCAAGGAGAAAATCTTTTACATTTCATTATTTCCAATCAACCCCAATAACATAACACTTCTACCTGTTAGTGGATTTTACAAACAAATGAAAGATATCCTATTTGACAGAGGAAAGAAAATATCCTTCTACTTTCATCCAACTATATTAAAAACCGGCTATTTCTGATGTATTACTATAGTAAGGAAATGTGTAGACATCATGCAAATTGTACTATGTAGGCTATGCCCAATCACATACCAACTAATTAGAGTAAAATTTAGATCAACTATAGTAGTGTTTTTTAATTATGTTTCATCATTGGACCACATGCTTGAAAGATTTTTTTTTTTTTAATTAGGTGTTTCCTTCCTAAAGGAAGCACTTTTCTTCCATTTTTACCTAAAGAAAGTAATCCTTGAACATATGCCAAATTTACTTCACAATCAGACTCTAATCCCCAAGTTCTCTTGATTCTTAACAACTTGAACAACTTTAAGTAAACAGTTCACAAAATCATAATGATCATACTGCATTCCTTAACTCCTAGATGAATAGGAGAAGAGAAAATACCATGAGTCTGAGGCTCCATAAATGTAATCTTAGGCCCGATATATGAATGACAGTATGATATAATCATTATGAGAAACATTTTTCTCTAATTTCCATTATGATTGAAGTTTGTGCAATTAGAAATAGACACCTGGAACTCAGTTATTAATCTGCTTCTCCCCATTCCTTTTATACTTTTCTTCAAACCATTTATTAAGGTGCTTCTTAAAGAGATTATCTTAAAGGATAGCCTGCCTACAAAGGGCCCTAAACCAATGTTCATATTATTTTCTTTAAAAGGTCTTGCTGTAATCTAAAACTAATATTCCTTCTTTTGTAAATGTATAGCTTTAGGGGGGAAAAAAGTTCTCAAATAATTACTGAGTAAAATTGCAAAACAAGCAAAAATTAAAACATGCATTCTAGGAAAAGTATATATCCACGTTGATTTACCTTCTGTACCATTTTAGAAAGGAAATTTTGTGAAAAACACAATCGATTCCCTCCAATGATGACCAAATCTTTAAGCTAGTCTCCTCAGGTTCACATCATGACAGCTGACTGCAAATATGTAAAGCAGCTCTAGAAGACTCGTGATTTTGTTATTTTTGCTTGCATTCTTTTTATTTTAAGATGAAAAATAGAGCATGAGATAATGATTGTTTAATTTTATTTCATCTGTGTTCTATGGGGAGAAAGGTATTGCTCTCACTTAACTCCTTCCTATTAATCACTGATTTCTACAAAAGAATACCTCAAAGTAGGCTTATGTTGAGGCTCATTTCAGTATTCTGCATTTGTTTAAAAAAAAGATCAAAAGTACAGGACTACTGGCATATACAGGAGAGTGGATTATCAGAACACTCAGAAGGCAGGCAGCAGTTGGTTTATTCAGAAATTATTTTAAATAACTATTTACACAAGTTAAAACAACCAACTTCTCACTTTTACTAAAAGGGTGTTTTTAATATAATGAACATTCAAGCTTCTCTGGTCACGAGAAAACCTGGAATATATTATACACGCATGAATGTGGCCCGGGATGTAGGATATGGGATGTGCTTCCTATCAACAGATTAACACTTCATTTTCATTACTCTAATCTCACCACAGGCTGTGAACACTCTCTTTTTCTTATTTGAACAACAATGGGGCATGAAAAACCAAGCTGACAGGCAGGCGGGGTTCATTAAATGCACAAGGCCCTTATTCCCATAACACATCTCACCTGTACGAGGCCAGGGTTCTGGCTTCCCGGCTGGCTACTGAAACAAGTTCTCCCAGATGTTGGACTTCGAATTCTTCCTATCCCTTCCTACTTACTTTATAATAAATGTCAAAAATAAAATAAAAGTGGAAAAACCCTTCTCCACAACGAACTCAGTTTAGTGGACAATAGGACTGGCAACATATTTTAAGATCTATTCAGTCCCATGATTACCTTCCAAAGTTGTCCAAGGGAACAAAGAAAAGTAGCTAGAAAGGGAAATTATGAGACATTTGAAGTCTGAGTCAGAACATCTCATCTTACTGTCTCTATTCCAGCTTAATTCTAACTTATTAAAAGAAAACTGTAGTTTCCCACTTGTCGAAGATGGAAATTCACAAAATAAGAAACAATCATGCTATTTCCCAATGAATAACACTGAACACCAACAAGCTATGCTTAAGGAGAAAAAAAAAGGTCGTATAGTAAAAGGCATCATTACAATGAGATTCCTTGGTTGGGGAATGCCTCTTTGGGGTAAGCCATGGATACACATTGCATTTGAGGCAGCCATTAGCCCATCTTCAACGTTCATAGAAATAAATTACTTGACTGTCCCCAGTCAACCAATGGAGCAGGTGCACACTTTCTGTGTGTCTATGCATCTTGTATGTATAAATGCACTACCATGTGGCAACATGGAATCTTCAATATTTTCCACAGCAAGACTATAAAGTAAGCCCTTCCACAAAGTCTAGACCAGGACTTTGGTTTTGGTTCTTTCTGGTATGCTAATATGTATACCTAAAAAAGAAAGACTTTTTTAAAAAGCAATATAAGATAATACAGTAGACAGCTTGGCTAACTCCAAGTTAGGTTCTGACACGAGGTCAACAAAGAGAATCTTTGCAGGCATTCTCAGTCAGGAACACACTCATGAATATGCCCAGTGTATAATTATTCCTCGTATCTCGCAGGTTGTATCTCAGCCATGTCCACTGCCCCCCAGCACTGACAGAGGGCACAGTAGTGGGCAGCTTTCTTTACTTCTGCTTGATTAAGTGCCCCAAAGAGCCATCCTATTGATTCAAGTCAATGAAATTTTTCTTGATTTTAACAGAAGGGGGGAAAAAACATCATTAAAACTCTGCTCACAGAGGTTCTCGTTTTTTAGTTTCGTTATTATGTTAAGTGAGCTCAAAGTAATTATTTTTTGGTCATGCAAAACATTCAATATCCTGAAGTTTTTCTTTTCAGACACCCAGTTCAGGCACTCTGGTCATCAAATGTGTGTTCTAAAGAACTGTCTAGAGAACCAAAAGACACCTCAATAAAGTTGAAAAATTCATGACAGTCACCCAAGAGCACAGGAGGTGCAATACTGAAAGCTATGTCTTTCCCATACAGAATATTTTTCAATCTCGTCAATTTTCACAATCTCTATGCCTTGTGAGACAATTCGAGTTAAAATGTATTAAATACAAGACACTAGTGAATCCTCCTCACATGTTACAGACACTGCATTCTTTAAATTTTAATTTCATAAAATCATCCATTAATATTGGCCCTGCCATCATTTCCATTCCTTTTTAAAATGTTTCAGTTAGCTCTTATTAGCTGCAGTTTGTCTGGAAGAGTCATACCTTCAACCTATTACACTGCTCTTTTATCTTTTCCTTCTTCTAAGGAAATGCTCTGGTGTAGATGTAAGTCTGTCTAACTGTACAAAATGATAAATCCAAGAATTACTTAAAAAAAAAAAAAAAGAAAAACAACAACAAAAAAAGAAAAGCAAAATCTCTCTTCAGCCCAGTCCTTTCTTACACAGGCTAAGGATCAAATTGAGCTGCCTTTCTGCGCCTCTGAATGATAAGCCGGAGTCCCTGGTTACACGTTTTTATCATGCCCTTACTTAAAGAACCCTCCTATAGCAAAACTCAGGACAGTCCTCTCAGCACTCATAGAAGACCACACCTGAGGGTGGCACCTCTTTCCCATTCCTCTGCCAGAAACGTATTGGCCAAAGGGTGCTTTATCCAATTATTGTTACCTTTCAGGTGCATTTCAATTCCTTTATATTAGGGCAAAAAGAGCCAGTGGAAGTAAGGTGGAATTTAGAACAAGAGCAATGAGAGGAAAAGAGAACAAACTGAGAAAGAAATTAGGTCTATGAGAGGAAATAGGAAGAAAGAACAGACTAACCTTGTATTTAGGTCATTAAGTAAATTTCTGCCAACCAAACAGGAATGAGATTTATAAATCAACCCCCTTCAATGACACATAAACCCTAAAGACAGTAGCAAAATAACATTACAGTTCAAAAGTATTGAGTAAATAAGATGTCAGATATGCTCAAGAGAATCAGTTGTTTCAATGAGTAACTTCCTACTGTTCAAGATTATTTTCATTCTCTTTACAGGGAGAAATGAAAAACTGATGGGCTTAATTAAAGAAAAACAAAAGGATATTATTTTGTTGTTAAAGGATCGATTCTTTTTTTTAATTGGAATGATGATTAATAAGCTGAGAATCTGGTTTCTAAACCAGCCAGTTTGAGTAATGCGTTTTTCCACTAGCATTTCCATTAAGGAAAGCTCTGTGAATGAAGAAAAGATACAACGATTCCTCTCTTCTACTGATCTCTGCACTTTGTGGCATGAAATGCTACATACGGCATTTGAACAGAATGACACTGCACACTGTCTTCACCCAAATGAACTCCAGTCATAAATTTTTCACCTGAGGGTGTGTACACTGTGAAATTTGCGAGACTTCCTACAGGGAATGTACAAATTAAAAAAGGATCAATACTTTTATTTTTCCTATTCTCTAAACTTTCTCTCAAACCTAGGGAGATGGCGGTTCAGGCCATGCTCAACAAGGAAATGCAGGTACCCTGAATGTCATGGCTCCAGGCATCACTTTGGGAATGTCATCTGCACATATTAAAACTTCTTAGAGCTTGAGCTGCTCAGAATATTTTTTTTTTCATCTTATTTTTCCTGCATGTTCACTAGTTTTTCTTGTAGGAAAAAATTCCCTCTGTTACACAGTGTTTTGCTCACATGTCAGGATAAAAAACTGTTATTCCTGAATTATGTCTCTTTTCCTTTATTTCTCTAAAGCTTAAAAATAGATGTCAAAGTTCCTTGAAAGGGTCTTTGACTCTCTTTCTCCCCCTTTCTCCAGTCCTTCAGTAGATGAGCATCACCTAGCAAAATGTGGAAGCCAGCTGCTTTCCTGGAAATAAAAGTGGCATCAGCTTTGGCAGACGGGTGAGACCAATCATTCCCTAGGACCCACAAACAATCTTCTAAGGCCTAGAGAAGGGTGGTCATTGAGCAGCACCACAAGGATACCACAAGAACATACCCCCAAAGGTAAGAGGATTTTCACATGGTGAAGAATTCTTTCTATACGCCTAACAAGCCAGGCTCCAAACCTCACGTGAAAGGAAATCTTGGAACCATTATATTCCATGTTCTTTCGACAATAACAAGCAGGGAGTCCTAGGAAAAATTCCTCTCACTAAGAAAGTCAGTCCAGGATTCCATCTATTTTCTCTACGACCACAAAGTTCTCTGACAGTATCCTGTGGAGAAAAAGGAGTTAATACCTAGATCAATTCAAATACTGTGTTTCAAATTATGGACACCAGGTAATAACAAACTCCAATTTCTTGTCCTCTTTCCTTTTGATATATGTTCTAATTCAGAGTGCCAAGTTCAGAAAATACCTCTTGGTCTGCACAGAATCATTAGCTATTCATGTTTGTAAGGAAAATCCCCTCAAAAGCTTTGCAGATGCCCACTGTAACTCCGTGTAAGCGAGTGTGTGTAATGCATTCAAGGCGGAGAGAGAGAAGCACTAGGATTTGTGTTTTTCACTGAAGTGGATGACGCCAGCTCACTATCTGTAACGGACTGTTCCTTTCGGCATCAGCTCCCTGTGTCACCACGACCTGGCAAACTTGAATGCTTTCCCTATCACTGGAGTCCTTGCAATCCTGCCTTGGCTGTGACCCCTTCACTTTTGCCCCAACTTCTCAGAGATGCCTTACTCAGCATCTAATTAGTTAGGGAGGATTTGCCGCGGCTCTTAACCCTGACACAGGAGTGGGAGGATGTGCTGCTGTGGTAGCCCAAATCTGTCCTGTCACTGCATTAATCAGATTTCCATAAAACTATGCATGAATAATTGGATTTATCAGTGAATGTGAATATACACTCATAAATATAATTATAAAAAATACCTACAATTATAGATATCTGTGCCCTTAGGGATTTATTTTCCAACTGCAGTTACTTCATTCACCTTAGCAAAAGGCTTTTTTTTTTTTTTTTACAAATTATACAAACACAATGGACCTGTATGCAGATGACAGAAAGGTGAGAAAATCCAGTCATTTCAAAATGCTCGCCTACTATGTTCAAGTTCATTTAAATGGATGGTGTTGAAAATAAACTTGAAACCTGTGCACAGGTTTTTAACATACACAACATCCACATCTGAGAGAATATGTTTGTGCATGCTTTATTTGCATTGATAGTTTCATGCCACATACATAAACTACTGCTCTCCCAATGTATTGCAAATTAGTCAGTACCTGTTAAGTGAAGTCTGAATGTTATCCATAGACTGCCAAAGTACAGGCCAAAACCAAGTACCTGTATCTAAGCTATTATTTGTACTGTAACAATTACCCAAATATTCCTATTTTAGTGACACCTGATCAGAAAAGATGTTAAGAATAAGATCTGAATATGTGCCTAATATTCAAACTTCAAAATAAAACGTATTACCACTCAAATTAGAGGGGAACCTAAATTGGAGGTCACAGTCTAGTAATTCAACAGGCTAAAATGCTATGCCTCTTAACATAATATAAATATTTATTTTAACATAAAAACCATAAGTTTAGTCAATTAAGTTCTTTTTTAGTAAGACCAGATAACCAAGACATGCTAACTGTAAGGAGGGGAGTGAACAGGGAGAAAAGTGCAGAAAGAAATCTAAGGATGGATGATGCCTAGCAATGAAAGTCATTTTCAAAGACCATTAACTAGCAACTGCTTTACTCAAGGCTTTGATTAAATAAGAATATACATCCTATGTTAAAAGGGATGTCTATCTGATTGGGACAGGGTTTAGAATAAAAATATATTGCATGAAGTTTAAAGAAGAATCAAACTGCAATATACAATTAGGCATTTGACTCATAAATATCATATATAAGCCTTGTAAGTTGTTGATGAATAAATATTCAAATTTGGGAGGGGTAAGAAGTCGGACAAAACCATTTTCATTTTAAATTATAGATTCCATAAACTGAGACTGTTTGCCTGTATGAACAGAAAGAACTAAAAGACCTCGCAAAGAAAATTCTTATTATGCATGTTTTTAAATGTATTCCAACAATGTTTATATATCTATGTCTATATATATCTTATAGCATTTACTGTTTTTCTGAAAGGTGCAAGTTTTTTATATTAGTAAGAAAGTTTGCTTTACCCTGTCATATCTGTGGTGAGCAGATACTCTGGTATTAACGTAAATCGTTGATTTAATTTTTAGCTTTCTTGGTTTGCTCCTCACCTATCTAGGAAATGATTTCTCTGGTGATAACTAACACATCATGCTAATGAGAGAATCTAATGCACAATAGAAAAATGTCACTACTAATAATATTTGCATGAAGTTAAATAAAGCAACTGTAAGAGAATGTCAGACAGTTGTTCTTTAATAAGACACAGTTTCACAATGAAATTATGTTGTTAATTTTGTTACATCATTGGGTGAATCCTAAATTACTACATAATGATGCACAGAGTCATTTATAATTCTAACTTAGTATTTCACTCGAGTCTGAAAAGAGACCTTATTAAAGGATCTACATTTTATTTGAAACAGGTTAAATATACCTCACCAAGAATAAAAGGTAAATGCCTCTAGTCACATGTGAAACGTGGGCTACAGCCATTACCTGTATGGTTTCGTTTCTGAAAATATTTTTTAAATAGATTAGACTATTCCATCCCTTGAGATAGATACACGAATTTTTTGCTATTCTCTCAAATGCACAAAATACTTATAAAAATGGAAACATTATCTTTTAAAGGAGTGATTAAAAATAACTTCCAAAAGCAGGTCTATTTTTTGCTTTTAACAATACCTCATGAGATTAAAATAAGCAAAATATGGTTCATTCTTCACCTATCACTGACCAAAGTGACCCAAAGAAGAACTCCCTTTACAAAAGTCAAGAGTTGCATCCTTTAAGGTTCTCAAATATTCATCTATATTTGTCTATTTACAAACAAATGATATAGTATGAGAAAATAAAACCTCGGCATAGGAGGAAAAAATTTAGAGAGGCAGGAAAATGCAGTCAAATAGTTTTATGTCAAACTTTAGGGGAACATACTTAATACCACTAAATCTAAATTGGCCTTGGATTGTGATGTCTTTTTGTTAGTATTAGAATGATTTACATCTAAGCAGATCCAACTTTGCTCATATGAAACAAAAGACAAAGATTTTTTATCTCCCTACCTCCTAGTTTACCTATAGAAAACACAAAACTACATTACTAAATTTCATTATTCATGAGATATCTGCCACAAGTTTTTCTGTAGTTAAATACTGGTGGTAAATTTTCTATAACTCAGTTTTGAAAGCTTTCATAGTAGTAGCCCACTAGTCAGTCCCTTCTCATGTTTAAAGAAATGTTCAGAGAAATACTGCAGTTTTTATAGTATTAAAAAAAACTTTAAAAGAAAAATGTGCCCAATAAATCGTATTTATCTCATAAACTAAATAAATGTCACTTAAATATTAAAATAATCATAATCTAGAAAAAATTCTTTATGCCTTACAAATGAGATATACAGAATTCTGCATACCTGATTAATGGCACAAACTTTCAGCTATAACAAAAGCTAATTTAAGGTGTGTATTGACACTAATATTACTTGAAACTGTTGGCTTGAAGAGGTATCAGAGATATTTCAATAAGTCTGTCTGTCTCTCTCACGTGCTGAATCAGCACTGCTGATGAACTATAGGTAAGGAAAACAAACATATTAAACATATACAGCACACATACTTTTACACACAGTTTGAATTTAAGTTTCCACAATATTTAGACAAATTAAAATGTCATCTAGAAGAGAAAATAACAACACGTAAACTCATACTCTCTTTTACATACTTCCCAAAAATGCACAAAAGGTAAACATTTAGTGACCCTGACAGAAAAAAGGGCAGTAAGGATGATCACTAACTACATCAAAACCAAAACACTGAAAAAACACATTTAAAAAAATAGCAAAATCACAATAATTTTTAAAATTGTGATTTCTCTCTTTGCTGTACCACTGTTTAATAAATAGTATAATTAATAGTGCACAGTTAACATAGCATTCATTAGGCATAAATTACTTCCCTACATTTCTTTTCACTTTCATATAGTCACTGATCTCACTATTACACACATGCACTGGTACACGCAAAATAGATCTTTATATACCTACACAGTCTGACAGCTGGATCAAAGACTTCATAAATTTTCCTAATTCTGAGCCATCATTTACATTATTTACTTTTATTTGTTTTTTAGCTAAAATGTTTTCCAGGACTTAAAGTCTCCTTAGATTCAAATCTACTTGGAAATGGGCTAGTGCCAAAGAAGCAATCTAACACCATCTATGTGGTTCAATAGCCATTTATCAATTGATCATTATCTCTATCTGGTTTTATTAACTCTTTTCTAGCTAGAGGGAGACCTACACCAATCTTCCCTTCCAACACACACACACACAAGCACCTCCACTAACTCAAGGAAAACCCTGAAGGTGACATCTAATTTTTAAAGTGTGGCACAAGTTATTTGGTAGTAAGGTTAGTGAAAGCACACTCTCTTCCAATCATCAAAGAGTCACCCAGGCAGGGATGTGTCACAGAAAAACACCTCTGAAAGCACTCGGCAGTGACAAGGGGCATCTCTGTGTGGAAATGAACTTCTCACTTGCAAGAATGGGAAATTGCACATCAAGAGTTGCTTATTGGGTTTATGTTGATTGCATTTAAATCCCAGCTTACTGTATCAGCAGTAATCAGGGTCCCTCTACAGGATATGTCAAAATACACCTTATTCAAATACATTTATCCTATCTACAACTGTGTGATAAAAACTGTTCTCCAGCTAAACACCGCAAAACCTTGGCCGTGTGTATTATCTCTTGCAGATGTACTTCTAAACTGGTAGCAGTTTAGCAGCCTGGCAAACTGTTTTCCTTCCTTTATTATCAACAATTTAAAAAATCCAACTCACAGTATTTAATTTTTGTGAACTCATACAATCGAGGATTTTTAAAAAGAAAGCAGCTGCAGGATTGTTTTTTTCTTCCTCCCCTCCATGGGCGGAACAGTGTCCATTTCTTAACAACTGCCATCAACTTAAAACCCAAGTCTCGGTGCCAGGACGCCCTCCGTGCTGCAGGGATGACACTCTCCAACTAACTCTCTGCTTTGTGTGGGTCTGCGGCAGGCTTCTGAAAACGCAAGACGCGTCTAGGAGGGAGGCACCAGGGAACTTCCCTCCCTCCCTTGAGCCCAGTCCAACACGAAAGTTTCTGGGTCGTTTCCCCCTCCGCGTCCTCTCGCCCTCGCTCCCCCGCGGAGCCAGCAATCGTGCGAGAGGAGCGCGGCGCGCGGGGCGCGCGGGGCGCCGAGCGCGCAGGGAACGAGCCGCCCGCCCGGGCGAGGGATGAGCGGCTCCCGCCGGCCTCGCGCTGCCGCGGCGCCCGGCGTGCGGAGCCCGCGAGCCGCGGCGCCCCCGGCGCGGCCGCACGGAGGAGCGGCTCCGGGGAGGACGCCGAGGCTGCGCCCGAGTGAGTGCGCCGGCGGCGGGCGGGCGGGAGCCGGAGCGGCCGGGAGGGGAGCGCGCGGCGGGCGCCGAGCCGGCGGGCGCGGCGGAGCGAGGAGGAGAGAGAGGACCGGCCGCCGGCCCGCCCGCGATCGCCGGCTCCGGCCGCCACCCCGGCGCGGGCGGCCGCGCCCGCACGGCCTCCTCGCCCCGCGGTCCGCGGGAAGCGGCCTCCGGCCACGTGAGGTCGGCGGGCTGTGCGGAGGGGCCCCGGATCCCAGGACTTCGGCGACAGGACCCCCACTCCCGAGAGCAGACGCTCGGACCCAGGGATGCCGACTGACTGATAGAAACACACGTCTGTCTGGGGCGGGGAGGGGGGGTCTTGTTTTGCTTTGCTTGCTTCGGACAGAAAGCAAAGAAAGAAACCCAGCCTTCCCACGGCCCGGCTGGACTGGGAAACTTTGCAACCAACGCCTTTGCTTTCTTTGAACTCCGGGACCCTTTCCCCCTGTTTCTTTCAAGACGCCCTTAGGGAAACCATGAAGTCACCCTGCACATTCCAGTGACCGTTATGACAAAACAGAGCCTAACTAGAAAATGATCACATTTTTTAAAAAAAAGAATTTAGGAAGGAAAACACCAGAAACAAAAGTGCACGTAACAATTCGAGGTTTCTTTAAAAAAAAAAAAAAAAAATGAAAGTAACTTACCTGTTGGGACATTCTGAATAAGAGGTTAGTGTCAGCGTTTTGCCATGTCCCCATGAACCCTGGTTCAGCCGTAGTCGTTCTGGTTCCGAACTGCATGGAGTTGTCAGTACAGGAGTCTCTTAAAGTCAAGTCTCTTGCCCTCTTTGGCTCTCTGTCTCTCTGTGTCTCTCTTTCTCTCACATCCACTTCTGCCTCTTCTGACTGAAAAGTGAAGGTGGATTTTTTGAGCCTCTTGGCAGCCAGTAGCAGGAGTATAGTGTAGTTAAGAAGCTGGCTGAACTGTGCATTTCATTTGGGAAGGGGGAGATTTGGGGGAGAGAGGGGGGTCAGAGCTTCTTTCGCACCTTCTGCACAGATATCCCTATCATGTATGCATAGACTGTGACTCCCCAAGCTTGCCTCCGCTCAGTTTAACAGCTGCCTGTCAGGTGTGCAGGCAGCACTGGAGACCCAACCATCAGCTTCAAACTCTCAGCCACTGCATGTCATTGGATAGCAGGGCTAAGAGTCAACCGCACTGTTCCACTGTCAGGCACGGAATGACACCCCGCACTAACCCTTCTCCAGATACACAGAGAGATACACACTTGCACACACACTCCCGGAAGCACCACGGTGGCGGTGCACAGGGTGAGGAGAAGCTAGGGCCCTTCCCCAGGAATTTTTCCCAACAATGCTTTCTGATATAACATGCCCTATCTGACACCAGTCTTTGCTTGAACATGTGCAAAACTGTGATACTTAAATATATATATTTTTAATTACACTGGAAGAAAGTAAAATATTCAGCTGTAAGAGCATGTAAAGTGGCTCAGCTGTAGTCTAAATGTTAGCTCCTAAAAGTCACAGAGTATGCGCTGGGCTATTTATAACCACACAGAAACTCCCAGACAAGATAATATACACAGAGATGTGACCTTATACTCAAAAGAGTAAATAAATAAACCTAGCAGTTTTCACAGCATAGAAGATGCACAATAAACATTTGCAAAATACAAACTATTTAATATGCAATACCTCAGGCTATTAATTACTAACCTGGATGTTAAGTAATCAGAAACTGAATGGCAAAGGAAAAAAAGTATACCTTGTATTAAAGCTCAAAAGAAGAAAAAAAATTCCTTTGTTAAAGTTCCTGGATGAAGCATCTGCAATATCCTTTCAAACCATAAAAAAAAAAGAAAAAGATGAAGAAAAAAATCCTGTCCCATTTCAAGCAAAAAGTAATGAATATAAAAACTCCATTTTTCATTCAAGACCTCTATGGAAAATTCTATAACGTTTTCCTGCATGATGAAATATAGCCTCGATAGCATGTCGTACTTTTAATTAAACCAGTTTTAAAACAAAACACCTATTTATTAGATAGTATTTATCTACCTTATTTATGGAAAAGCAGAACTGAACAAAATGCACTGTACATAAACAGCAACTTCAAAATGGAAAGCTAAATTCATGCCATCTCATAAAAGTAGTCAGCAGGAAAAAGCCATCCTTCCTAAACTTAAAATGTAAGGAACATTAATCTTCAACCACCTACAAATATTGAGGACAAATGTACCACTCTCCTTGCTCCTTCTTAACTCAAGAATAACAATAAACCTTACTCTCCGAAACAACAAAAGAAACAGAAAAGAGCTTCAATGGCAGCTCTGTGTCATTAGTGGACAATGAGAAAAGATGAGAAAACGTACACTATGTTGACACAAATGTGCCTTCCCCTCTAGAACCGACATCTCCTGAAAGCTTTTCTGTTAAACTTCCCTCCAGTTCACCACCATTAAGCACAAAAAAAGTCTCAAAAGAAGCAAATTCAATATCCGAGAGGAAACACACAAGAACCCAAAGAATTGTTGCCTTAAAATATATTAAGTCCACCTGTGGTCAATAAAAATATTCTTGAGGGGGGAGGGCGGGAAAAGCCCCTATGAGTCAATTGTCAACGGTGACTGTACCTTTACTGCTAGCTATTACCCACTTAAACTCCCTCTAAAATTTGCTAGCCTCTTGATTTCTGAAGTGGCACTCAGTGCCTCAGTCAAGCTGCCTGCTCAGCTCCTGACCTTCCCACTAATGGCTGTTATTTGTGGGAGGCTTAAGGACACTGTCAATAGCAAGCTTCCTCCTTGTTCCACTCAGGCTCTGTTGTATCGCTCTGCCTGCGTGTTCTCTCTCGCCTCTCTCTCCCTCTCTGCTTGTCTCTCTCCCCCCCCTTCCTCCCTCTCCTTCACTCCCTCTTTTTCGAGCCCCCACCCCTTTTTTCTCAGTCCTGCAGTCCACCTCTTTCCCAGGTATCCTACCCCACCTCCCCCTCCCCTCGACACACACGCACATCACACACATACTAACAACACAAAAACCAACTGGCATGCGGCAGCAAGCACCTGCAGTAATAGACTCTTTTATTAAAACTGTTATTCTGCAAGACTTGAAATTCCCCGTGGACCGGGCCATGTCAAAGCCGATATAATTAACTAGAGGCTCAGCAACGGATCAATTACCAGACAAGCAAGTGATAGTGAAATCAATGAAAGATCATCAGCCACATTATCAGTGTTGCAACTCATTAGGGCAAAACTGAGAAATGTGCTCAAAGCGAGCCCAAGCAAGGTGGCATTACAAAACAAAGGGCTAATTTGGAGACCCTGCTGTGAACAATCTGTAACAGAATTAGCCTTTTTTCCCCCTAAACTGCACAGCTCCATAACTAAATGTGACAGACTGAGAGAAGCAGTTTATTAAGACACCAACCCTAAGTTTATTTAGTTCATAAACTCTCTCCTAGAAAATCAATACAGTCTGTACAGGGTTATTAGGCTGACTAGCTAATACATCCAAATGTGGTCTGCCCAGCCAGCAGTCTTCTGACAAAATGCTACCCAGTCTAGGCAAACTGAGCTCTTTCAGACATCAAGGTCCGAGGTTGCTCTAGTTGAAATGAAACAGTTCTGCAATATAACTATTACCTACACATTCTTGCCACAGCACAACCCATAACGACACCAGGTCATCTCTCTAAGGTTTGCAAAAAAATTTTTTTACAACAAATATACCATAAGATACTGCCACCTGCTAAATAAACTTCATCAAATTAGATCTTAACTAGTCTTTGAAACTAGTTTAGAAAAAGGATAAGCTTTGTTACAATAAGAGAAAATGAATCTAAAGGTGTAATAATAAATAAGTAAAAGAAAACAAAAACCTCACATATATACTGTGTTTTGCAGATTTTAAGTTCCTAACCCTCATTTTAAAATGAATTTCTGAAAAGACAAGTTTGACTCCCCTAGAAATCGCCAAAATACATGATCTGAAACTTACCACATACTTCCACATATAACACAGTGTTTAGACCCTTGATCTTTCGACAATTTTCTATCTAGCACATAAGTCAGCTGTATTGTTTTAAAGACACTAGTACAAAAAAATACACCTATTCAAGGCACAAAGATGTCTTCTGAGTTTTTCCACTGACTATGTAGTTTGAAGATTATGGAGTAATTCTGGAATCCTTTGAATGGAGGTTATTTAAAACTAGGGGGGAGGGGACAGGTGTCACTCTCACAATAATTGCATTTTGCTGCTGATTCTGAGTATTTCAGGTTAAAGAATCACAGGCACTTAAAGGCCATGTGTTGTCTTTCCCACATTTACTGACAGAGGTGGACCATGGAAATTATGAAGTTCACCAGACTAGGTCTGCTGGCACCCAAGTTATCAAAGACATTGTGAGAATGTGACTACATCCCCCCCTCACCACAACACAGAGCAAAAATACACAAAATTAAGAAACTCAAAAGTATTTTCCAATAGTAAAATAGATTGGAGAACTGAAGGTTGAAAAAAAAAGACAACCACCTTTGGAAGTGATTTCTGATGTTGATGATGTTTTAACGTTTAAAATGTTCCAAGAAAAAGATTGCACCATTTACGTGCCTTTAGTCGACTGGCTCTAAAACACTAATCCTAAGCTTAAAAAAAAAGAAAAAAAGTATCTTCACAGGACTATAATAAAATCCAATTTACAGATTGCTGTAATTAAACATCTTCCCTGTAACTTTTGAACTGACATCCTATTATGAATTTCATAGCTCATATTTTTGAATAACCTCTAAAAAAGAGTCAGACATATATAATCTAAACCTATACTATAGATATCAATGTTTTGGAGAGTGCTTAAAAGTTGTAATTACAGGAAAATCTTACTTTTTGAAACCTTTTTGCATATAACTACACACTGTGCATGTACCCTCAATGAGATCCAATTAGTTACAAAGAATTTGCATTTCAGTTAGTGTGGGATAACAAGACTATAGGGAGGCACAATGCAATTCCACCAGCAGAGTAAGAAACTGTGGTCTTTCTTGTTAGCTCTGTAAGCAATAATTCCCACAACCAACTGTTTAAAATGTTACTGATCTTTTCAATGTTTCGGTATTGAGATGGGTTTTGGGTTTTTTCCTGCATTTTCTTAAAAAAAAAAAATCACACATTGGTGCAAAAGTCAGCCACAACTAATACCTGAAGAAACAAGTGAGCAAATAATTGTGTTTTACATGTATATTCGTGGAGTGTGTTTTCTCTAGGTGGGGGTAGTTTATTACATAGTTTTTCTTTGCTTCTTAATACTTAGTAATTTCTTTCAAAGTACATTGCTTTCTTAAAATAAGCTCTGTAACTGGGGACAGAGAAACCTCACTGAGTTGTATGTAAATATAGAAGGCTTTGTAATAAAGGTACACATTTACTGCACTGAGAAAGTACTCAAGTACTGGTTCCAACAATGTAAATCCTAAGCAAACATAAAATGAACACATAGTTTATGTATATAATTTAACAAGCAACTCTAGGATTTCTGCTGGTTCACAGAACAATACCTGTAATTCCCTGGGTTCAGCTCAGCAACTGTTAACAGATTCTATAATCTGTAATGACAGTAAACTGGCCTTTGCTCTTCTTTTATTCACTATTCATTTTCAAGGCTTGGTTAACTACAGAGCTGGGTTAAAGATCAGTGGGTTTTCATGTGACACACGCTGGTATTCATCTAATGGCTTGTCAAGACAAAACTGTCCCTGTTCTTGCCAAAATAATAAAAATGACGCTCCACGTCGCATGACAATCAGCACTTCCTTATGGCGAAACAACTCAAGCTTTTGTAACTCACTTATTTTATAGAAAAATGTTAATAACTGGCTATCCAATCTTATATGAGGAATCAGGTTGCCACTCTCCAAGAATTATTAAATGATTTGCTTTCTCTTAACTCTAGAGCAACATGTAAACTAGTTTCTAACCAAATCAGGCTTTGACCATATAAAAAATAATGCTGAAGCTACAAATGCATATGGCATTAAGGTATATAACTTAACACATGCAAATTATGCAGAAGCAGCAGGCTGGACTCAGTCACAAAGTTGGAGAAACCAACTGAGGAAATGTCATTTTTCTTGAGAACAAAGTATGGGACTTGCTTTGCAACATCTGTTGGGCTGTGTGAAATGTTAACAGATGTCTTAAGTAAAAAAAAAAAGGAGAAAGAATTAATAAAGGAAACCTCTTCTGAACAGATAATCCACCCAAATTTCCATATTCCTGAGGAAAAAAGTTGACAGCAACATTTTACCCTTGTGAAACCTGCCATCCCTACTTTATAGCATAGAGTTTCATTTTCTGTGTGAAGGGGAAAATTTTTTGACTCACTATAAAGAAATGAATACAGAAAAAGTAAAACCAACAATAATTTAGACTCAGGTTTTCCCTTTGTAAAAAATTATATCATACTCTTAAGCTGCCTGTTTTCCCTTGACTCACATAATATAAATTGATGGAAGGACAGTAAAGAGTTCACCAAAAACAAACACACATACACACGCACAAAAAAAGATGAAATATTACTCTATTATGCCTGCATTAACTTTTTTTGGATTGGAGGAAGACAGAGAGAAGCATAAAGAGTAGCTCAGAAGAGAAAGTTCTGACATGGAGTCATTTCTACCCATAAAGGTACTCATCTTCATAACTAAGATTCACCTATCATTTATGCCCAAATCCTTGCACTCTCTAATTGGTTCCTAATTTCCTTGCATTATCATCCTTGTAAGAGATTAAACACCCCTCTTTTAAACACCCCTATTTCCAGCAGTGAAGTCTGATGACCATGAAGACTTTGGGCATATACTAGTTAAATCTTTGTATTTAAATTTTAAGGGAACTGAAAAATTTTATTTTCTTAGTTAACAATTATCTTTTGTGTTTCAATTTCTTACATAATCTTAACCAAGCCTAAATGTAGCAACCTTTAATTCAGATTAAAAAGTTGGTGCAGGCTGGGTGCTATGGCTCACCCCCTATAAATCCCAGCACTTTGGGAGGCTGAGGTGGGAGTACTGCCTGAGTCCAGGAGTTTGAGACCAGCCTGGGCAACACAGTGAGATCCCATCTCTACAAAAATAAAAAAAAATAATTAGCTAGTCCTGGTGGCATACACCTGTGGTCCCAGCTACTTGGGAGGCTGAGATGAGATGACTGCTAGAGCCTATAAGTCAAGGTAGCAGTGAGTTGCTATGATCGTGCCACTGTACTCCAGCTGGACAATAAAGCAAGACCCTAACTTCACCAAAAAAACAAACAAATCAAAAATGTTAATGCCTGCATGCCAGTTACTGAATCTAACCTAGTGCCTGTTTGTGAATGAACTGAACTATGCATCTATATTCTTCTATAAGTCTTCCCCTTTCATGGCATCTATTCTACTGTTTATTGTCTTAAAACCTGGGACATGATTTGGATTAACTTTTTCAAAATGCACTTAAGAATCTCTATAGATTCAAATAAAGAAAGAAATAAACTGTGCTGTCACCTCTGATTGCCAGTCTCAATCATAGACCCTCTCTCCTCTGTGAGAGTCTATGTGAGAATCACACGTATTACTTCACATTCACCATTACAACTTCTCCAGATGGTGCTGGCAGTCTTGGCTGGACATTTTAACATATAGAAGCCTCAGTCAGAACAACCTGAAGATTTCAGAGGACGAGATCATGGTCCAAGTTGTAAATAATGTAAGTAACCCATGCGGGCGTGCTTTTCATTTTTGGTGAGTTTGGTTTTTGCCAAAGCATTGTGGGTACTAAATGCTCTAATGTTTATTAATGGAAATACCACATTCAGGACACATGACAAGAAATAATAAAAGCTGCTATACCAAAAAAAAAAAAAATCATCACCTCCACTGAAGAAGAAAGTATGTGTCTGAAGACATTGTTATGTATCCTTGCACCAACAGGGGAAAAATGGCTTCCTAACATTAGGTCTGAATAGGACACAGGTTTAAATCACTTTAAACAGTGGCAAGACCATCCCCCATAATTTAAAAAAAAAAAGCTTCACCTTTCTATGGCAAAAGGGAGAGACTGTTCTGGTTGACACTTGTGTCTGTACCAACTAAAACAATCAACATGACATACCATCTGCTGACAGCCTGAGCAGAGGCTCAGTTTCCTAGAAACACATCAAGGAAATATCCAAGTGCCATAATCCCTTGATACGCTATAAAATTTTTTAAATTATTTGAGTAAGGTGACATAGATGAGGTAGTTTATAAAATGTTAGGGGAACAATGAATTCTCAGAATCAAGATATCTGCTGATTTAAAAAAGCATCTGAGGTCAGCATGAATATTGTGCTTACAAAAGATCAAGCATTTTGCCTACTTTGCTTTGGTTTAAAAATGAAAAGGTGACTTTATTGGTCTTCTCTCAGGTGGAAACAGTAACAGTGGCTTCTTTCTACCATAACCTACAGTCAATATTTTATGAGAATATCTCCTAGAAGAAAAGAGCCAGTGATACCTTTCCTTAATGAATATTTTAAAACAGGCTGGGGGCACACACTGGGGAATTACTTTCAAATGACCATGAAAATTGCAAGGATTATAAAAATAATATTAATTCCTTTATTTACTTCCTTCTAAAGTCTATGGACTGAGAAGCTGTAGCCTAAATTACAATATCATAATAATAATTTAATTTAGATTAATTTAGATTAAAGAAGATTGAGATTCAAAGACACCCAATAAAATCATGTTGCAAGGCAGGGCTTGGGACCTTACAAAATTATTTGAAAACTCAACACTGTCTTCAGAGTTGTCTCAGAAGAAAGCAACACTAAATATGATGCTTCCTTACATATAATTTAAAAATAAATTTTAAAAGTGATATACTAGGCTGGGCTTCGTGGCTCAGCCTGTAATCCCAGCGCTTTGGGAGGCCGAGGTGAGTGCACTGCCTGGCCCGCAGGTTTAAGACCCGCCTGGGCAACTTGGAGAGACCTCATCTCTACAATAAATCAAAAATTAGCTGGGCGTGGTAGCACACGCCTGTAGTTCCAGCTACTTGGAAGGCTGAGGTGGAAGGATCGCCGGAGCCCAACAGGTTGAGGCTGCGGTGGCCGGGAGTGGTAGGAGTACTGCCTGAGTCCAGTCTGAGTGACAGAGTGAGACTCCAACTCAAAAAAAAAAAAGTGATATACTAATATACTTAAAGTTTCAAAAATCTTCATAACACCAGAGACCACTTTTCATACACATATATAAAAAGAATAATGTTGAAACAAAGCAAATGTGGGTGAATTTGGAGACTGATTTCTAAATAAAGAAAACCAGAAGATGCTAGAAAGCTATTAACAGCATGTTGAAAATAGGAAGACAACAGGTGGCCTTAGGAGGCGTGTATAGTGATCCGCTTTGGTGGAGAACAGTGGCTGGTACAAGGAATAATTTTGAGGTACAGGTAATGCTATGTATCTCCACCTAGTTGGTGGTCCTGGGTATGTTTACTTTGTAAAAAATTCCCCAGGCTGTACATTTCTGTACATAAGTGAAACTTCAGTTTAAAAGTTTACTACTGCTGCTATTAATGGTACTACTACTAAAAATAGTGTTAACAAGAAACTAGCCTTAGAACAATGTGAAAGAAAAGATAAAGGAAAAGATAAAGGAAAAGAAAAATAATAAGGGGAGGGAAATACAACACAGGGCATCACATTCAAAATCACTCAATAACTGCCACTAAATCTACTGCTTGCAACAATTGCTTCAGAGGCAAGAAGTGTCAGGAAGCAAGTAAATATCTGAGTTTCATAGAACGAAGATGAGTGTGAAAGACAGTGTAAGGATAGAAGAAAGAATAATTAGGGGAGACAAACATTAACTAGGCAGTGAAAGCATGGAGGATATCCAAGTGACTTAAATGAAAAATAAATTTAAAAAAACATACCTCAACTTGAGACGTATCAACCCCATAACAGGGAACCTTGAAATGTGCTTGCCAGTCTTGCTCACTAAGCCTGTCCTCTGATTGGTAATTAAGGCTATTTGGAGGCGGGGTGGGCCCAAAGTGTGCCTATTGAGAGATTGGGAGAGGAAATTAAATATACTCAGACATTATTACTTAGAAGCACTAAGCACATCAAGACAGATTTCTTTAGAAACTGCAAATATAACACACTCTGACCTCCCAAACACTTTAAGAGTTAGTCATTTCTAAGGCTGGTGGCAGCCAACAGTTAAAACCAATTCTGGTAAGAACAGAAGTAACAAAGTGGGAATAACTGAATAATTTGCTAATGGATAACGGCTATACTTTGGGTCTGACTAGCTCAATTTCTTACTCCCTTTTCTCCTGCTTATTATAAAGAGAGCCACCTTAAACATTTTTAATCACTCTTAGGGAATACTGATCAAAAGGCCCTCCTTGCCAAGTACAAAAAGCTGTGGGGAACACAATGTTGAGACACTCCTTGCTCTTGTTCACAAGACGTCCGCAATCTAGTATGGAAGCCATGAACAAAAACAAGCTTAGCAAAAACAGAATGCCATGAGCAAAGCTGCAGCAGACTTCTACAGAACTTAGAAACAGCCATCCCTTCCAGCCAGAGAGGCAAAAGAAAGCTTCTACACAGAGACAGCTTTGGCTCAGGCACTGAGAACAGATTAAATTCCTGGAGAAGTCATCCAGTGTAACCAGAACATAAAATAAGATGTGTACAGAGCAACAATGAATGAAATGGACAGAACAGTCCATATGAACGATTATAATAGTAAAGGCCCTATAATCCACTATGAAGAGTTGCTATTTATCCAGTTACCCACTAACAGTCAAAACGACTGAATGCTTCTCCACAGCAGCAAAGTATGATCATTTTTTTACTCTAAGAAGATTTATCTGGCAACAGCACAACAGATAGACTGAAGTGTGAAGAGACAAAAGCCAAGAGTCCAGTTAGGAAGCTATTGCAATAATTCGGGTAAAATGACCACTTGCAATAGGCCCGGGAAGAAAAGAACAAGACACAAAAGATCCTGTAGAGATAAAAAATCAAGGGGACTAGAAAGACTGATAAGAAATGAGTAACAAATGAGAAATGTCAGCAATGACACTGAAGCTCTAATATTCTGAGCATAGGAAAACGGGAACATTATCAACAGAAACAGGGATGAACAAGTGTATGAGGATATATAGCGAGCTCAGGGGGAGGAAACAGCAGAATATGCAGATGACCAAGCGACTGGAAATGTTCATAAAACAGACTGGGGCTGAAGTTATCAGATTTGGGAGGCATCTACACAGACTTGACATGAGAGATCAAACAAGGTGGCCAAGGTTATTAGCAGGGGAAACTCGTGGTTACTGGAGAAGAAGACAGAAGAAGCAGTGTTAACAGGGACACTGTGACTGTCCAATGTTCCAAACAACAAAGTTTACAGGAAGAGAGTTTACAGGAGGTACGATGGTTTGGAGTTTGAAATGTTCTAAAAAGGAAAAAAAAATACTATAGGGTCTAGTATGTAGTAGTAAATAGTAGCAAATACAGTGAAGAACAAAACAAGCTGGATGCAGTGGCTCCCGCACCTGTAATCCCAGCACTTTGAGAAGTGGAGGCAAGAGGACTGCCTGAGTTCAGAGGTTCAAGAACAGCCTGGGCAACTAGGTGAGACTTTGTCTCTACAATCAATAAATTTTGGTGGTGCATGCCTGTAGTTCCAGCTACTTAGAAGGCTGAGGCAGAAGGACGCCTGAGCCCAGCAGACTGAGACTGCTGTGGCCTTGAACGTGCCACTGCACTCCAGCCTTGGTGAAAGAGTGAGACGCTAATTAAAAAAACAAAACAAAACACAGAAAACAAAGTGTACAAGCATGATAAATACCAAAATCAGAAAAATGCTTGAAGATGGGGGGGCGGATGGGGAGGTTGGCAGCAACTGGCACAATATAATTACTGGTGTTTTTTGAGTTGGATTCTCACTCAGTCCCCCAGGCTGGAATGCAGTGGCACGCTCACGGCCACCGCAGCCTCAACCTGCTGGGCTCAGGTGATCCTTCCACCGTAGCCTTCCAAGTAGCTGGAACCATAGGCCTGCACCACCACACCCAGCTAACTTTTTTTTTTTTTGTAGACATAAGGTCTCACCATGTTGCTCAAGCTGGTTTCAAAATCCTGAGCTCAGGCAGTCCTCTCTCCTCTGCCTCCCAAAGTGCTGGGATTACAGGTATGAGCTACCGCATCCAGCTGGTACGATATAATTGAAATGATAACTCAGGTCTCCAGATGTGTTTGTACATTATTAGTTCTTAACTTTGGGTAAATGGATGCTCAGTACAAACATTCTTCATATATATTTGTGGCTAAAATATTTTGGAATTAGACTTTATATCATAAGAGAGTTGTCTTAAAAGACTAATAGGTATATAGAATGCATATTCCAAAGGAATTAACAAGTAGGAAATTGTAAAGACAAAGAATCAGAAAAGATAAAACATTCTTTGGAGAATTTTTCCAAAGACAAGTGAATAAGAGAAAAATGGTCTGAAAAGTTAGGAGCACCTAGGACAAGTTGTGTTCATGGGTTGACAATTTGTTTTGCACTACAGGGGAAAAAGAGACTATTACAGGAGATGAAGCCAGCAGAGAAAAAAATACTGAAGATCTAAACCAGATGGAAAGATATAAAAGGATCCTAAGAGACAATGTGATCAGAGCACAAATGAAAAGGGTGGCCCTGAAGGGAAAAAAACAAATTTTTTCTCAGAAATCAAAGGTAAGAGATATAAAAAAAAAAAAAATTCCAGGGTTAAGAAATACATATATTGGCTAGGTTCAGTGGCTCAGCATGTAATCTCATCACTTGGGGAGACTGGGGCAAGTGGATTGCCTGAGCCCAAGAGTTCGAGACCAGCCTGGGCAACTTGGCGAGACCTCGTTATATTTATTGTATAAATAAAAAATTAGCCAGGTATAGTAGCATGTGCCTGTAGTTCCAGCTACTTGGAAGGCTGAGGCAAAAGGATCACCGGAGCCCAGCTGGTCGACGCTGGGGTGGCCGTGAGTATGCCACGGCACTCCAGCCTGGGCAAAAGAGACTCCAACTCAAGAAAAAAGAAAAAGAAACACATAAATACATATATAAAGAACATTCATGTTTGAAGGCCAATTTAATAATCTCCCCCACTAAACTTGTTAAGAGGGACAGAATTTATCTTTAGGAATTCAGGGCCTAACAGGGTAGGGTGTTCAATAAATGACAGCTGCAAACACAAGAGATCTTCTCAGAAAAGTAAAGGATGGGGCTACCTGCTCAGGAAGACACATAGGAAGAAGTCAAGGACTACTAAAGAGAAACAAAGGTTTGTCCGGCTGGAGAGGGTAAAAGAAAACTCTGAATTAATGACAAATAAGTAACAGAAATGGCAAATCGCAGAAAGCACTCAACCTACGTTCCCCCCAAAAAGCATGAGAAATAACAAGCAAGCAGACTGAGTTCAAGAAACTGTGGACTTCCCGGTTTGGGAAGCGAAATACTTAGGACCAGCAAAGAGCTCTTAATACACAAAGAAAAAAATGCCCTGCACCAAAACACACATCTTGATACGCAACAGGATACAGTGAATCCCTGCCATCATAGTCTTCTCATAGCATGTAGTTCTTATAAAGAAAATAAAGTCAAACCCTGAGAATTGATTTTGGATGAAATTCTTTAATATTTATTTCGGTGTCTCCCAATTCTGTTTACTATCTAGAGTTTTTTTAAATGTATGAACTTCTCTTGGCTAAGGAAATTCCCCAAAGCAAACAAAAGTCAAAAAACTTGATGCTGTGTCACATATGTGATTTGAATGAAGGAGCAGGAGATGCAGAAGAAGATCACTTCATTAACAAACATGAGATAAAACTGCAGAGAGTCAAGTTCCACTCCTGATTGCCCAATTCCTGTCTCCAGACCTGCAACTGTGCTCCGAAGTCACACCGACTCTCTGCCCAATTAGCAGGGCTGCATTAGCCGAGCTCAGCACTTTTAGTCCAGAGTCCCTCGAGAGAACAGGGAAATGATGGGTTCCATCACCTGGCCAACATCAGCAACCGCCAGAGGCACCTCAGGGACGCAGACAAAGACATCCATCCACTGTGCTGGCAGCCCCTACAGCCTGCCTTCCTAACAGAGTCCTTTCTGTGAGGACCACTGTCTAAGTGACCTGTCATGGAGCTTTATAAAGCAGCATTAATACTGTGGGCCAAAATGAGATTGATCTTTGAGCCTCGTGGTCTCCTGTTGTCAACAGTGCATTATAAAACCAATACTAAATACTTTATAAACAGGTCTCCCTACAGTGTATTAGGAAAACAGTGCATATTTCATGCCCCATAGTTAGGTAGCCACATATCCATCAGACTAATAAATTATTTATTAGGTGCTCAGAAGTGCAATGAGTCAATAAACTAACTTCTAGATACTTATAAGCTACTATTTCACTAGAAATTATACCTGAATGGGAAAACTATCTCACTCACTGAATGGGGGATGGAAATACCCCAGCTCTCTCAAGTGTACTGTTTGTCAGAAAGAAGCACGGGCCTCATGAGTGAGAAGGGACAAAAATCCCTACACCCGGAAGAGAGTCGTGGTTATTAAGTTACAAAGAAAGCACCACCCAACTCCAAGTTCATTTCCTTTCTCTTGTGTATAGAGTTCTCTGGTCCTACCATCCTTGGAGACAGCTCAAGGAAATAAAAATTGGTGGAAACATGTCGAACACACCTTGAGTCAGGCCAGATGACAGCCATCACTAACTAATGGTTTGCACTTGACATCTCCAAAGAAACTACACAATGACTTGTGTGTGCAACCTTTCTGCTACATGCACAGCACAGTCTTTGGGATCTATGCATCTAAGGTTTTCAGTCGCCTTTTTTTTTAAAATCTTTTTTTCTACAGCTCCCAAGCCTATAGATGCCCTATGAGACTGTCCCTGGTGCTCTGTCCAACACCATCAGGCAGCCCTTTCCTGCTTCCACCCCTCTGAAAGAGGACCTTCCATTCTAGAATGTGTTCCAGCCCTTCAAGAAGGAATTTCTTCAGCTAGGAGTTATTTCTCAAACGATCAGAGGCGTGGACCTTTGTGTAGTATTGTGGGTGTCATGGTTTCACATGTTGGCCACATTAATACTGGAGAGCAAGCATCTGTAACCCACAGCTGTGTGTGCTCCAGCCCCAAAGCACCCGCAAGGCTGATGCCAATGCAAACCACTCTTCCCATCCCACATCTGAACCACACTGGTTTTCTTCAGGAGCCAGAGGCTGAGATACAGTTCTGAAAATGAAGGTTTGGGGTTATTTCCATTCACATGATGGGTGTAGAGTATAGAGAAGAATACTGCCAGATGGACTGGCTCTTTTTTTCTCCCCCTTTCCATACCAAGTGAATAAACCATAAAGAGGTTTACGGTGTCAAAGGGTGTTCCAAAATCCCTCACGGGAAAAATCTAAATGGATAAATATATAGATTTTTTTCACACACTTTTACTTTTTCTTCCTAGTGTCTTATAGTTTTACTCCCATAGGCTGGAGTTTTTAAAGTTGAAAAATATCTTTTATGTGGGTAGGGAAAATAAGTGGAAATAAAGGAGAAACGTGGGAGAGACTTGGTTTGACATCGTTTTCTCAAAAAAGACCTCCCAAATCCTAGAAATAATGAACACTGATGTAAAAACACAGGAGAAGACTAGTTTCTTATATTACTTTTGCTACTTCAACCACTACTGCTAAGATGATTATTCATATTAATGAGTTTGGTATGTAGACAAACTATAAAAGAGGCAGTCTCTGACCTCAAGTACTTATCTCTGTCTTTTGGGATTTACTCCTCCTGCTAGATTTACTTTTATTCTTCATACCCTTGCCCAGAGGAAGTGATCATCACTCAGGACTTGGAGCATTTCCACGGGTGGGGTTTAAATATGGCAATGAGAAGAAAGAGAACTTCTGCTCTTGCACACAGACAATGCTGGCCCAAAGCTCAGGATGTCTAGTTTGTGGCAAAGAGAAACATAAACTCCCTGTGAAATTTTTATACTGGTCTCACCAAGCTTTATCACAAGAATCATATGAAGTGTGAAAGTACATAGTGTTCCAACACTCTATCACATCAAGGTCACATATGCACAAACTGTACCACCACACACTAATGAACTAACATTAGACAACAGTCTTTACTAATCTTTATGTTCATTATTTATGTTTGCTCTGTGTACTCACAGCGTACATCGAAGAGATATATCCAGGGAGTCAATTTTGCCCAGTGGGTTAAGTGCCAAAGTTCTGCAGCAAGATGACCTGGGTTTGAATACCTACAGAACCTTTTCCTGTTTGGCTTTGGTAAAGTTACTTAGTCAGTAACTCTTCATCTCTAAAATGGAAATAATAGTACTAGTTCACACAACTGTTATGAAGATATTTTGGTGAGTGCAAAAGATGTAGTCCCGTGCCTAGCACATAAGCACGCAATAAATATTAGCTGCTGCACACACACATGTTTAAAAAGAGATTTCTTTTTTTCTTTTTAAAATTTATTCATTTATTGTAGAGATGAGGTCTCTCCAAGTCGCCCAGGCTAGTCTCGAACCTGCGGGCTCAGGCAATCCACTCACCTCGGCCTCCCAAAGTGCTGGGATTATAGGCTGAGCCACCAAGTCTGGCCATAATTTTTTGATTTATTGTAGAGATGAGGTCTCGCCAAGTTGCCCAGGCTGTTCTTGAACCTGTGGGCTGAGGCAGTCTGCTCACCTTGGCCTCCCAAAGTGCTGGGATTACAGGCTTGAGCCACCATGCCCCACCTAAAAAGAGATTTCAAAGTAGAGGCCCACGGGCTAAGTTTGACTTCAGATGAGTTTTTCTAGGCTTTCAAAGTGAGTGTGTATGACTTTTTACTTAATGGCCAACATGTAAAACTCAAGAAACTTTAAATGAAAATATGGATTCCCAGCTGCTCAGGATGGGCAGGGAGAGGCAAAAGGTGAGGTGTCAAGGAATTAAAGATATGGCAACAGAAATCTATGTCCCTTCTTGACAACAATCAGCAGTGGTGGAGGAGAGTTCTTTGTTAGCATGTACTCTCAGATGGGCAGTCTCCACTACTCTTCATTGTCTTATAGCCTTCCTGTTTTCCTCAATTCCTTTACTTGCCTGGCCACTATCACCATCTGAGTTTGTGACCCCTAGTCTAGGGGACACTCTGCATTAGCTTAGCATAAATGGAGAATTCATTCACACATAAATGAAAGTCACATTTAAGTAAAATGTCCCATACAAAAATGTCCTCTATAATGCCTACCTTTGGTGAAAATAACACTGACATGCATTATGTTACCTCCTACCAATTTTCCTAAACCCTACATTGTTAGTAATCTACATGAAGAATAAGTAAACCCATTACCTGTGACTGTATCAGGGCCTCTGATACAATTACAGACATGGCTTTGTGACTTCAGAACAGTGGTTCTCAAAAGTATTGGCTTTTAACCACTACAGGCCATTTTTAAAAAAGATGTTAGTATTTAATATATGGAACAAAAAGTATATAGTCTGGGCCCCTTAGTCTATGCACCTGAGACATCTACAAGGAATTGTAAGTCCATACAAAAAAATTTAGGAAATTGGTATACTCTAATTGCTTCACCATACAATCAAGAAAACTGAGACAAAGTAAAAAAATAAGTTGGTGGCAAAACCTGGACCACTTTTCGGGGCTTGAGTCTCCCAGACTGCTTTTACACCAGAGTTCAAAGCAGTCGTCCAGAGGGTTGAGGATCCAGTAGTGTAAAGTCACTCTTCCTGACTTGTCAGAACCAACTATTAAACTTTCAGGAATTTTACAAGTCACTTGACTTCAAATTGGTAATGTGAAATAGGCCATGTTGAAAGTATTTATACCCACAGCAATAAGCATCCGAGTTGATTTAACCCCACGAACCAGTTATAAAACTTTTTAAATTTTTAAAAATTTTTTAAAAAATGTTTAATTCATTAAGTTTAAAAGATATACTTTCCGCCGGGCTCGGTGGCTCAGCCTGTAATCCCGCGCCTTGGGAGGCTGAGGTGAGTGGACTGCCTGAGCCCGCGGGTTCGAGACCCGCCTGGGCAACTTGGCGAGACCTCATCTCTACAATAAATCAAAAAATTGGCCGGGCGTGGTAGCACGTGCCTGTAGTTCCAGCTACTTGGAAGGCTGAGATGGAAGGATCGCGGGAGCCCAGCGGGTCGAGGCTGCGGTGGCCGGAAGCGGCCACTGCACTCCAGCCTGGGCGACGGAATGAGACGCAAACTCAAAAAAAAAAAAAAAAAAGATATACTTTCCACATAGTAGATACTAAAGCATCTGAATTCAGTGTTTTTAATATGCAAATATCAATTACACAACACAAAGAAATTATTGATTATTAAACTTTTTTTTTTTTTAAGTTGGAGTCTCAATCCGTCACCCAGGCTGGAGTGCAGTGGCACACTCACGGCTGCCTCAGCGTCGACTTGCTGGGCTCCAGCGATCCTTCTGTCTCAGCCTTCCAAGTAGCCGGAACTATAGGTGCACACTACCACGCCTGGTTAATTTTTGATTTATTGTAGAGTCAAGGTCTTGCCAAGTTGTGTGGGCTGGTCTCGAACCCAGGGGCTCAGGCAATCCTCTAGCCTCGGCCTCCTCAGCTGGGATTACAGGCTGAGCCACTGAGCCTGGCTGGTTATTAAACTTTTACAAGCACAATCGCTGGTTGAGATTCTGAAATTAGGCCAGGTTGAACATGTGTCCTTGTACTCTTTTCTAGAGATCTGAGGATTTTGGTGAAAAGTATGAAGAAAAGCAAGCCAGACTCTTAAGAGTTACAGAACAAAATAAATCTACATATAAGTTTGAATTTCTTACTATATACAAGGCACTAGGATAAGTTTTATAAAAGATATGATTATAGTAAGATCAGCACCCAGCACACTTAGGAAATTAATCATTCTGGACAGGCAAAGAATTTGAGAGATGTTGCTTTATTTAGCACCTGTTGTATGCTAGGTACTGTGCAAACTTAAAATATTTTTTCATTTTTTTTTTCCACGGGTCCTATAAGATAGGTATTATTCTCATTTTACCAATAAGGAAATTGAAGCTATGAGAGTTGAGTTACTGGCCAAAGTCTTATATTAAGTGTCAAAGTGGGAATTTAAGACCAAGTTGGTCTGATTTCAAAATATGTGCTCATCCAAATATCCTGCATTGCCTCTCTAGGTTTCTTTAACTTTAGACAAGAATTTTCTTGAAAGGTGCTGCATACTACCTTATGTTTTTAAACATGACTTACCTTTCGTGATAATTAATTTTTTATTTTGAACATCAATTAATATGTAGTAATAATACCTTTAGGCTTCTTAGGGCTTGAGGGTTCTATGTGTCTCAGAGGGGGCAGAACCTCTGAGAATACTCTATTTTTTTTTAAAGTACAACAATCTACCATTTTATCCTTTTGTAGCCAGTTGTAGTAGTTGTTTACCTAATATCTGCCTTCTCCCCAGTTCTAGAATTTGCTATTTTATTTTACTATGAGCCTTTCCAAAGGACTATAAAGTAGTCATTCAGAAGAATGAGAAAAAGTAAACCAAGTGTACTATTATTTATGGAGGGAGAGAGAGATAGAAAGACACACACACAAAAAAAAAAACTGGGAGAAGGTAACAAATACTTCTATATTGGAGTTAAACTACTGCTAGAAATACCCTTAAGAATCAGGTGAAGAGAAAAAAGAAGAACTTGGTAAATAAAAATTACTGCTGAGAAGGGATAGAAGTTTGTTTTCTCCGTACAAACTTCTGTACTCTTTTTTGCAATTTTTACACTGTGTATGTATTAGCAAATGACAAAACATAAACAATTTTACTATGTAATAATGGCCCTGGAAACCAAACAAACTTTCAGAGTTTTCAGGTCCTGAGCAAAATATGGAGGGATGACTACCTTAGAAGTTCATCCTATAAGCCTGGCAGGTTTGTTGCCTCTCTCCAGGATTCTCAAAGCGCTGTTCCTGCCTAGTTCTCAACTGTGCTCATACCGCAGCCCAATGTTAATATTTAAGACAAGATTCTCTAACTTCACATTTAAGGTAAAGAAAGACTATTTGTAAACATATGAGTTGGAGAGACTATACATGAACATATGAGTTAAATAAAAGATGTAAATAACTTCTCTCTCTTACTAAAGTCAGTAACATGTGTTACCAGCTACAGTACTTCCAGGAACATAAGTAATTTTGTTTAAAAAAAAAAAAAAAGTCAGGCTCGGTGGCTCAGCCTGGAATCCCAGCACTTTGGGAGGCCGAGGCGAGTGGACTGCCTGAGCCCGCGGGTTCAAGACCAGCCCAAGCAACTTGGCAAGACCTCGTCTCTACAATAAATAAAAAAATAAGCCAGGCGTGGTAGCGCACACCTGTAGTTCTGGCTACTTGGCAGGCTGAAGCAGAAGGATCACCTGAGCCCAGTAGATCAAGACTGCGGTGGCCGTGAGGGTGCCACTGCACTCCAGCCTGGATGACAGAGTGAGACTCCAACTCAAAAAAAAAAAAATATATTCCAGTTGGAAAAAAATGGTGGAGGAGGGATCTCCTCAAACTAACACTTAACTGTACGTATTAGATGCAATTTCATATTTTTATATATTTGTATCAATACATGTACTATACAGTTAAAATACTTCTGCCTAAAAAGTACTTCCTGAAATTTAAAAATGGCTGAATAGGCTGGGTACAGTGGTTCACACTTGTAATCCTAGCACTTGAGAGGTTCAGGTAAGAGGACTACTTAAAGCCAGGAGTACAAGACCAGCCTATATAACAGAGAGAGATCTCGTCTCTATTAAAAACAATTGTTTAAAAAAATTACTTGGGCTACAAGTAGGACATGCCTGTAGTCCCAGTTACCGGGAAGGCTGAGGTACGAGAATTGCTTAAGCCCAGTGGAGGCCGCAAAGAGCCATGATCGCGCGCCACTTTACTCCAGTATGGGCAACAGAGTAAGGCTTTGTCTCTTTTAAAAAAAAAAAAAAAAAGGAAAGAAAAACATTGAACACTCAATTATGCTCTGTCCTCAATTCTGTACCGTACACCATTCCTGACTGGCATCTCATTCAACAGCATATGGCTTCACACCACTCACCTCTAACCTCGTCATATCATTCTCCTTATAGCACCTACTACTTTTGCCTTGCAGTATAAAGATGGTACACATAGTCTACATATTTGATAAGGAGATCATCTATCCATGTCAGATGGGAGTTAGGATCCCTTCGGAATGCTTGGCATATCCAATGAGCAAATGCAGGTGATCTTTCAAACAAGTTCTAGGATCTGCCATATTTCTACAACTGAACATCCTTTTAACTTAAGCCCTAAATTCAATATCCCTAAATTAGACCACAACACGTTCTCACCAAAACTGCTGCCTGCCATCTCATGTTTTTGTTAATGAGCCTCCCACTCCTCAAGGCTTAAGACTATCACGTCTGTTTTACCTCTATATTCTTACCTTGCTCGTCATGTTGCCTCATATTCATGTTCAAGTAATCTGGGTGAATGAATGGACACAGGACGAATAAATGCAGGTTATAGCAACTCAGGAGTTTCTAGGCTAGGGAGATAAATTCAAGAGATGCTTCCATTGACTGTTCCCTCAGCAATTAAGGTAGGCATTGCTTATTGAGCACAGAACATTTTTTTTTTTTAATCCTGGCCCACCTAAGCCTCTCAAAGCACTCATCACTCCTCAGGCAAAATTCACCCACAAGATGAAACATATCTGTCATGCTTGAGCTGTATCTTTTTTTTTAAAGCTCCAAATTAGTACAATTTTAAAAAGCTTTTCCAGATAAGACCAATACTGCTAAAGTCTGAACTAAGTCCAAAACTATGAAAACTTAACTTCTAAAATATTCTCTGCTATTGCATTTAAACTCAGTAGAGATATCTAGTATAGTGTGAGCATTTGAGAACTGGATGAAAAAATGTAAAGAGGGCAATCATTCTCTATGATCTCTGCAGCACACCAATGCTAAATGCTACCATATTTAAGATCACATCAGCAATGGATTCTCTCAAGAAAAGTCCACCTCTGTTCCCTTTCAAGAAACTTCCCTATCTCCCAATTTCCCTTGCATTGCAGATTTTTCTCAATGCAAGATATATTATCTAACATTGTAAAAACTTACAAATTGTTTAAAAAGTTGTAATTTTTTCTAGAAACATAAACTCAACTAAAGTGCACTCCTAAGCACAATGTTATATCTATATTTTTAATATTTTTAAAAGTTATTTTCATTTTTAAAAGATAATCTAAAGACCCAATTTTTAAAAAATGTACAATAATTTCAAATCCTATATGAAGACAAAATTAACCGCCGTCTGATGTTTATAGAAGTTTTTTTTTAGCAATTACAACTTTTAAGAATTAAGAGATCAGATGACAAACTATTTATCTTTTCTTGTGTTCTCCCACCCTACCTCCCAAACAAGTTGAATGGAGAGGATTTACATTTCAGATGGTAAATTGTTTTGGCTTTTTTTATTTTGTTACATTCTGCCTAAACATGATAAACAAATCAAACTACTATGAAAAATTACGAGGCTGCAGTATTTTCCAACGCTTTTGCTTCCGTCTTAGATAGTTCAAAGTCTACTGCTTTAAATACAATTAACTATCACCTGAAACTTCAGCTTCAAGGCACATTTAGACTGTACCGTCACAATATTAAAACAACGGATCAATGAAGTCAATGTGTTTGGGGGACAGTCGTAAGTCAAACGAGACATTTCATGTGGTTGTACACAAAATAATCAGCTGGCTGAAGCTGTGAATTCGTAGTTTAATCTTAGAACTAAAATTCTCAGCCGGGCTCGGTGGCTCAGCCTGTAATCCCGTGCCTTGGAAGGCTGCTGAGGTGAGTGGATTGCCTGAGCCCGCGGGTTCAAGACCCGCCTGGGCAACTTGGTGAGACCTCATCTCTACAATAAATCAAAAAATCAGCTGGGTGTGGTAGCACGTGTCTGTAGTTCCAGCTACTCAAAAGGCTGAGGCGGAAGGATTGCCGGAGCCCAGCAGGTTGAGGCTGCGGTGGCCGGGAGTGGCCACTGCACTCCAGTCTGGGCAACAGAGTGAGACTCCAACTCAAAAAAAAAAAAAAAGAACTAAAATTTTCATGCAGTCTTAGAGAACAAGTCATTGTTACAAATTACTTCACAATCACACATTTCAAAGACAGGCTCTCAAATTATCAGATTTTTATTAAAAGGTTATAAAGAAATCTGTGCATTCTTTTTTCCTAGATTCTACCCTTCTCTCAATACACATATACCATCAAGTAAACAAAATGCCAGCAATCTTTTTTAAAAAGAAAATACCATAACTTGCTGTATTTGTATGGAAAGAAACTGCAGGAAGAGTGGGAGTTGGCAAGCCAGCCAATGCTGAATGTATTCCACATGGTCAGTAGCCAGTAAGTTCTGAAATGGGGAGAACATCTGACACTCAAGGCTTCTAAATGAACACACTGTACTAGGTACATTCTCAGTTACGATTCCGGATGCACAGTTTAACAGTGATTAAAACTTATGGAACCGCAGAGCCTAATGTCAGGACATTTCCATGCCCCTTAATACCATGTGAACACCCCAGGTCAAATAGAACATGACACTAATGGTCTTCAAGGAAAGTGGATGACCTGAAACTGTATTTTACTCACAGCCTCTTCTTTTCAATTGTTGTCGGACAGACACAGCAGAGTTTGAACATTAACAACGATGGTCAAGGTAAAGCTTAATCCCAAATGTGTTAGCCTAAGACTGTACACTTCAGAAAGATTTCAGAGTGTATTTTATTAAATCCTGAAATGCACGTCCTGGTAAATTTCTATATAAATTTGATTTACAAATTCCACTGAAAATGTGCCACAGCTGGCAGAATAAATTACTACAATAAATCATTATTAAATAACTGTAAATCTTTGTAATGACATAATGCCTAACTAAAGAAAGAATGCAGAAGTGAACATTTGGTGGAAGAAAAGCACTCTTCACACAGGAAAACGAATTACAAAACTTACGATGCCAACACTACAGTATGATTCAGTGACTAAACAGGGAAATAAAATTCACATAAATAGTACTTAGATCTACAGTGGAGTTGTGTTCCCCACTGCATCAAAACGAATTGTATGGCAAGGAGTAACAGACTCGGGTTTTTAACGTAATGAATCACATTGCCAGTGGGTCAGTCTTACATGGACAGCTGCATCCAATATTTGGCTAGACAACAAAAACATATTCCAGGTGGGAGTCAGCAAGCCCAGTTGGTACCTTCTCTGAAACTTCATAAATATTACTTTCAAATCATCTATTCTTCCACCACTACCATCGTCTCTTCCATATAGAACACCAAATTACTTCAAGATAAACTTTTTCAAAAATATTTATATTACTTTTGATGTGAAATAAATGGGCCGTTACAGTAATCCATTCCTTTAGATTTGCCACTTGAAGTGAATCACACCAATCACCTCTGCCTTATTTAGCTCTCCCAAGCCTCCGTACGTCAAAGTGCAGACACTCGGTACTTGTATCACAACCAACAGAGTTCACGACTTCAGCCAAGATGGGCTCCAGCAAAGCGACCAACCCCCGAGTGCCTGCTTACAGCTTGTGATTACTGCTACTGCCTCTCGGGAAGGGTAAATTATCCCCTGACACTTTCACAACACAACTGTCTAAGATAAACCCATTAGCACCGTCAGTCTACCGAATATTTCACACTGCCAGTTGGTAAAATCGTTTTCCAAATCATCACTGCCTACTCTTATTTGTATTTATCTTCAGTTCACAGTCATAAATTGAAGAAAAAAAATAAAGTCCCTGAGTGCCACCTCTACCTGTTTTTGCATTTGCCAAAACCCAGTTAACAGAAGTGTTTCTGGACAAGGACCTCTGCCTCTTCTAACAAGTGCAGAATTTACCAATGTATGAGTCGGATTCAGAAAAGTTGCCCCAACCCAACAAACTTATAGACTGAGCCATCCAACATAATAAAGAGCAAAGATGGTCTGTTTTAATCCAGGTCAAAATATTTTTGTGAATACAAGTGGGAGGGGGGTCTTTTCCCCGTGTTTCATTTTCCAATTTGCCTTCAGGTATTGGTGCAAAAAGTCGTCACTTTTTCGACATGCAGCAACTGCTTCGCTAACATTAAATGCATCAGCCCGAGAAGCACTTGGGACACACAGCCAGATATTTCCTCCCAACAAATACTTCCCTCACCTCCACTTCTAATCCACGCAAAGTTATTCTCTACCTATCACTAGCTCTTCTGGGAAAGGAAAAGCATCTGTGCTGTGGCCTCAAAACCTGACACGTTCCAGATCAAATAAATAAACCAGTAAAAGGCTACCTAACTCTGTGGGGGGGAATAAACATCTCAAAGTTGTGTGTAAAAACAACTGAAAATGCTTCCAAAAAAGCAACAGTTCAGGAAGAGAGTGGGAAACAGCATGAGAAGACACATGGACTCAACAGGTGGGGAGCAAGGAGCATGCATGGGTGCAGGAGAACAGACAAGGGGGGACCCAGGAGACTGAAGAGATGAACAACCACTGATTAAAAGGAGAGGGGTGGCCGGGCTCGGTGATTCAGCCTGTCATCCCAGCACTTCGGGAGGCCGAGGCAAGTGGATTGCCTGAGCCCACGGGTTTGAGACCAGTCCGGGCAACTCGGAGAGATCTCTTCTCTACAATATATCAAAAATTAGCCAAGGGGTGGCAGCCCGTGCCTGTAGTTCCAGCTACTTGAAAGGCTGAGGCGGAAGGATCACCTGAGCCTAGCAGGTCGACGCTGGGGTGGCCATGAGCATACCACTGCACTACAGCCCGGGTGATGGAGTGAGACTCCAACTCAAAAAAAAAAAGGAAAAGCGGTTGTGAGGAGAAACCACCTCAGCACATACACTTATTAACAGAAAAGTCGGGAGTCTAGATGACAAGAGTGGGTGACCCAAACTTAGCTACATCACCCAGGAAAAGTAATGAAAAGATGAAAATGTTGACTATTGCTGCCAGTGTTCACCAACCACTTAGGATAACTTATGCTAGCTATGTGATTTCACAAGACCAACCTCCCCCTTTCTTCTCCATCCCACCCTTCCACCTCCCTAAGCAATCCAGTCTATTCCCAGGCCTCCATACCAATTGTCTATTGATGACTAACAAATCCCTATATTCAGCCTAGATCTCGCATCTACTCTACAAATGCGTTCCTGTCATCTGCCGGGCAATGTCTAACAGAAACTTCAAACCTGACATCTTCAAAAGTGTCTATCGTATTACTCCTCAAATTTGCTCCTCCTCCAGGGCTGCCCACCTCAGTAAATGGTACCATCAGCCACTGAAGACTTAGAACATGATTTTCTCCTTTTAGACGAGACCATTTTATCCTTCTTCGCTTTCTTAGGAGGATGTCCTTGGAGACACCCTAAATCTGAATTCTTACATTTGGAACAGAGGTAAATCTCTCTAGGGGTTAAGCTCAGTCTCCAGTTTTTACAGTACAGAGATATCTCCAAGGTCACATGCCAAATCAACTCTAGGTATATTAAAAAACCAAACCTCTGGGATTAGCTCAGGAGTCTCTCATGAGATGTACAGAGGATTCAAGGGGCAGCCCTTTGTCTCTCAAAGATATAAGAAGTTAATGTATCTTCTGCTGTTCTGGGCAAACCGTGAGAAATTTTCTCCCCAACTTCATAGTCGTTTTTGAGCTATCTTTCATATGTATAATAAGATCTTCTAATGCCTACTCAATAATAGTGCTCTCTATGTAAACAATATGTCTTTTACTGGGAGGATCATTTTATTTCCCCAACAACTTCTCCCTATCCCATATGCAGTCAATTTCCAAATCCTTCTAGTCTATATTCTAATTATCTCTGGATCCATCTACTCTCCATTCCTCTGACTACCACGCTGATACAGACTATCATCTTTGGACAGCTGAAATAGCCTTCTACCTCAGCTTCCGGTATTTACTTTTTCTCCCTTCCCATCCATCCTTCAAATACAGCTGAGTTTCCAAAATCATTTAAGAAGACCCTATAATATTTGATCGCCGCCAACCTAACCAGCTTTATCTTTTGACCTTACAGTGATCACAGATTTTCCCTCTACTCCGTCGTCTCTTTGCTTTAAAGCCTTTCCCCTTCCTCATTCCTGAACTTGCCCCCTGCCTTTAGAGATGCCTTCTTAACCTAGACTAGAGAAGGTTTTATCTATTCCTAGAGCACCCTTCTCAGCATTTATAATTATTTAATTTCTAACTTCCTTATGGGTCAATAAGCAGTATGATGGAAGGGCTCTTTGAATCTCTGTCCCTAGTGCCTGGTACAAACAGATTCAATAAATACTTCTGACTGAATACTAGTCAGTGAAAGTAGAGAAGCAGCTTAACAGTTATTTGAAAGCACGTAGGTTTGCCTATTTTATAATGTATATATTTACCGTTATCTTAAATCTCCTGCTATATGGTATGACACCTTGAATCCTGTCATTTGTGACTAAGCAAACAGGAAATAATTATCTGAAGAATTAGAACTCCCCACCACCACTGTTTTTGGGGGCTTTGTTAGTTCCCAGCTTATCAAGAAAGAGATCAACTTACTTATGCCTTGGGGTTTGAGTCCAATAAGCCCTTAAGCAATTCTTTGACAATTGTCAAACATGACAGAATTTAAAATGTGAGAAGCGAGCCGGGCTCGGTGGCTCAGCCTGTAATCCCGCGCCTTTGGGAGGCTGAGGTGAGTGGATTGCCTGAGCCCGTGGGTTCGAGACCCGCCTGGGCAGGCGAGACCTCATCTCTACAATAAATCAAAAAATCAGCTGGGCATGGTAGCGCGTGCCTGTAATTCCGGCTACTCGGAAGGCTGAGGCGGAAGGATCGCCGGAGCCCAGCAGGTTGAGGCTGCG
>CAUYQG010031069.1:0-41245 GCA_963574415.1 Tarsius wallacei | reverse complement strand
ACTACAGGCGTGCGCTACCACGCCTGGCTAATTTTTTGATTTATTGTAGAGATGAGGTCTCGCCAAGTTGCCCAGGCGGGTCTCGAACCCGCGGGCTCAGGCAATCCACTCACCTCAGCCTCCCAAGGTGCGGGATTACAGCCTGAGCCACCGAGCCCGGCTTCCTTTTAATTCTTTTAGTCGTGTGTGTGTGTGCATGTAAGCATAGATTTATAAATGTTTTGAACTTTTTTTTTAACTTGTGAAAACATCTATTTTTATGTTAATTTGATTTGAAGTTTATCTTATTAACAGCATTGCACTTAGGGGAAAACTTCTACTTATGTTTTATTATTATTATTATTATTTTATTATTTTTTGAGTTGGAGACTCACTCTGTCGCCCAGACTGGAGTGCCGTGGCCACTCCCGGCCACCGCAGCCTCGACCTGCTGGTCTCCGGCGATCCTTCTGCCTCAGCCTTCCAAGTAGCTGGAACTACAGGCGCATGCTACCACACCCGGCTAGTTGTTTTTTTTTTTTATTTATTGTAGAGATGAGGTCTTGCCAAGTTGCCCGGGTGGGTCTCGAACCCACGGGCTCAGGCATTCCATTCACCTCAGCCTCCCAAGGCGCGGGATTACATGCTGAGCCACCGAGCCTGGCTTACTTATGTTTTAATTTTCATCTTCCTGTGCCAATTAGTTTTATATGTCTATTGTATTTTTTTTATCCTCAGTACTTCTTTTTTTTAGTTGAGGTCTCACTATGTCACGTAGGCAGGAGTGCAGTAACCTCCTGGGCTTAGGCAATCCTTCTACCTCAGCCTCCTGAGTAACTGGGACCATAGGCACATATCACCACACCTAGCTAATTTTTTTTATCTTTGTAGAGACAAGGTCTCACTATTTTACCCAGGCTGGTCTTGAACTCCTGGGCTCAAGCAATATTTTTGCCTTGGCTTCCCAAAGTGCTGGTATTACAAGTATGAGGAACCATGCCTGACCCTCAGTACTTTTTTAAACCAATTTTAGTTTTGGCTGTCTGAGCTCAGAAATATATAAAATATAAAAAAATACTGTCCCTTGTTCTTGTGTGTTTGAGTATTTTATTGACTAGACTTGCCTTGTGCAATACTAGTCATTTGGGGCAATTTAAATGAATTAAACTTAAATGAGATTTGAAGTTCAGCTTTTTAAATTATGCTAACACATACCAAGTTCTCAGTAGTACATGTGGCTAGTGACTGTCAATGGGCAGTGTAGATTATAGATAACTCCATCACCACAGAAAGTTCCATTGGACGGTGCTGGTCTAGACTCTAATTACCAGATATTAAAAAACCGAGCAGGCACCCAAGGTGTCTTTTAGCTTTAGTGTTGAATGATCCTTATGTTTCTGTCTGTGATTTTGCTAAGGTATTGACTTCTGGGCAAAATTTGTTCAAGACATTATTTCTCTCTGCCAAATATTGGTAATCACTTTCACATGGTTGTTTTATAAGGGAGTTCAAATTCATTCGCTACATTTTTCTTTTTCTTTGAGGTGGAGTCTCACTCTGTCACCCAGGCTGGAGTGCAGTGGCATGCTCACAGCTACCATATCCTCAACCTACTGGGCCCAGGCGATCCTTCTGCCTCAGCCTTCCATGTGCTACCATGCCCGGCTCATTTTTTGATTTTTTTTTTTTTTTTTGTAGAGATAAGGTCTTGCCAAGTTGCCTAGGCCAGTCTCAAACCCCTAGGCTCAGGCAGTCCTCTTGCCTCAGCCTCCCAAAGTGCTGTCATTATAGGCATGAGCCATCAAGCCCAACTCCTACATATTTTTTGAACTGCTCATGGCTTCAAACCTTTTTTAAACTGTATAAAAATTTTCTAATCAGGTAATTTAATATATATGTATCCTGTTAACAAAAGTGTTATCTCCATGCTATTTTAAACTAATTTTTAAAAAAATTATTTCTAGATAACCCACAAGATGGCATTATGGTGAAGCTAGTTGTCAATTTGTTGCAGTTATCCAAGATGGCAGTAAACCACACTGGTGAAAGAGAAGTTCTAGGTAAACTATAGTCATGCACTGCATGGTGACATTTCAGTCAAAAGCAGACCACATATGTAATAGTAGTTCCATAATATTATAATATTGTATTTTACTGTACCTTTCCTGTTTAGATAAACAGTTACCATTGTGTTACAGTTGCCTACAATATTCAGCATAGTAACATGCTCTACAGGTTTGTAACCTAGAAGCAGTTTACTATACCATATGGCCAAGGTGTGTAGTAGGTTATATCATCTGGGTTTGTGAAAGAATACTCAGATGTTCACACAGCGACAGAATTGCCTAATGACACCTTTCTGAGTTTGTATCCCTGTCATTAAGCAATGCATGACTGTATTTAACTGAATGAATATGAGTTTATATATGAGTGTTCGTCTTTATAATATCTTCAGAACAAGTAAAAATTTGGCATTCGGAATATTGGGGAAATATGAGATGCTAGCTAAATTATGTTTCTATTTCATTCATGTGTCACTACGCAACTCCCCTTTTATATTTTTCTTTCTTAAATATTCATATAAAATGAAAATTATTGATTTACACATGTGCATAACTTATTTGAAAATGCCTTGTAAACAGGAAGGTCAGAAATACCTATTTTTAGAGTTAAGTTACAAATAAATTGACTGATCATACATTTTATAAATATATTATAGCTGACTGATACTCAATGTCTTTTTTTATATATGAGACCTAATGAAGACTTGGGGGCTAGATTAAACTCAAATATTTAAAAAGCATTTAAGACCTTTCCTATTGCCATTTGAGGGAAAACCTAATATAGGGTAAATAGCCAACATCGTGTCATGCTTAGTATAAGTGTTTAAATTTGATGATTATAGGATAGAAAAATGATATGATTAAAGTCATCTTGATGGTGTAATCACAGCACTTCTTTTTTTAAAAAATTTTTTTTTATTTGAGTTGGAGTTTCACTCTGTCACCCAGACTGGAGTGCAGTGGCCGCTCCCGGCCACCGCAGCCTCAACCCGCTGGGCTCCAGCAATCCTTCAGCCTCAGCCTTCCAAGTAGCTGGAACTACAGGCACGCGCTACCACTCCCGGCTAATTTTTGATTTATTGTAAAGATGAGGTCTCGCCAACTTGCCCAGGCAGGTCTTGAACCCGCGGGCTCAGGCAGTCCACTCACCTCGGCCTCCCAAAGTGCTGGGATTACAGGCTGAGCCACCGAGCCCGGCCAGCATTTCTTCAAATTAGAGAAATGGGAGGAGTAAGTAGTACCTCACAGACTTGACCCATCTTTCAGTGGTCTTCCTTCTCAGTGGGAGCCTAGTATCTAGGACACTTTCTTTTTTTGTAGATTTTTAATTAAAATATATCTTACATATAGAAAAGTATGCAGGTTAAAACAATCTAGTGGGAAGAATTTTCAGAGTACACTTGAACATCTAGTACCTAAACTAAGAAACGGAGCCTTACCAGAACCCTGGAAATTTCCTTTGACCAGGAAATACACCGTTTTGTCCACAGTAGTGCTGCTTTTTTTTTTTAAACTCAGAGTCTCCCTCTGTCGCCCAGGCTGGAGTGCAGTGGCACGCTCATGGCCGCTGCAGCCTCGACCTTCTAGGCTCAGGTGATCCTTCTGCCTCAGCCTTCCAAGTAGCTGGAACCACAGGCATGTGCCACCAAGCCCGACTGATTGTTTGATTTATTGTAGAGATGAGGTCTCGCCATGTTGCTCAGTCTGGTCTCGAACCCCTGAGCTTGGCAATCCTCTCCCCTCCACCTCCTCAAGTGCTGGAATTACAAGCATGAGCCACCGCTCTCGGCTAAAATTTTAACAATTTTAAGTGGCTATGTTTAGACTTTCATCCTTAATATCTATAATACATTTTGTTACTGGTTAATCTATCTCCTAGATATGATTTCATGGGGGAAAATATCTGTTGCCCAGATGGATGACATGTAAAGAAATAATACAGTGTTTTATAGCTTCTTTACTCAGATTCTTTGAAAATACGCTTAAGTCTTGAAGTACGACAAAAATGACATTTTATTTTTGAAATTAAAAAAAATCTGTTCTATATATGCTATCTTACCTATGACTCTGCTGAACTAGAATTTCTATATGTAGAGGCTGTTGGAAGCTGCTTGGGAGAAGTGGGTCCTATAGATTTCTCTACCATAGCCATACAACATAGCAAGGATGCATCTTATACCAAGGCCCTAGAGTTATTTGAAGATAAAGAACTACAGTGGACCTTCGTAATACTGAACTACCTGAATAATACCCTGGTAGAAGATTGGTGAGTATATATTGATACCTTATACCGATCATACTTCATCTGATATTTGAGGAGAATGTTACTTCACATAAATTGATATTTTCATAACCAAAGTTTTGTCCTGTAAGTTCCTATACTCTAAAAAAAAATCTTGTGTATTTTTATAAAATCCTTATATTTTTATTAATGTGCCAGGAACTTGATATAATACGAACATTCAGACAAAGTCCCTATTAAATTTAGTGAGATTACGCTAGGCAAATCAACAATAAATAAGAAAATATCAGGTGGTTCTACACAGAAAATTAAGATAGGGGAATATAAAGGGTGAGACCTCGTTTCTATAAAAAATAAAAATAAATAAAATCAAAAAATAAGCTGGGCACAGTGGCATGTGCCTGTAGTCCCAGCTACTCGGGAGGCTGAGGCAGAAGGTTTGCCTGAGCCCAGGAGGTCAAGGTGCAGTGAGTCATGATCCTGCCACTGCACTCCAGCCTGGGAGGTAAAGTGAGATCCTGACTAAAAAAAAAAAAGAAAAGAAAGAAATATGGTTTTTCTTTGAAGTATATAAAAAAGCCATGGAGTTTTAAGTAGTGTTGTAATGCAGCTTACATTTTTACTCTTTTATATTTTATTTCTTTTTATTATTTTATTTTAAAAATGTGGGGTTACTCTGGCTTTTTGCAGCAAAGGATTGCTGGATTGCAAAGGGACAAAGTGCAAACAAAAAGATCAACTACAAAACTGTTATAGCAATCCAGAGGAGAAAGAAGGGTGACTTGGGCTAGGGTGGCAGTGATGAAGATGAGAAACATGCATATTTTTAGCGTAGAGCCAGCAGGACTTGCTAATGAACTGGGTATGGCAGAAGGTAGGATGAACCCAGGTTTAGGGATTATGCTTTTCTTCCTTAATTTGATAACTCGTCATCATTACAGTATCCGGCTTTATGACTTATTTTGTAAGCTGTTCTATTTTCAGTACTCTTGTATTATGACCCTCCTTTTTAAAATTTTTTTTACAAGAACAGGACCTTCAGTTTTTTATTAAATGCTTTAGATCCCTTACCTAATGATTCTGAAGTAGATTTTAGTCAGAATAAGTGTTTACTTACTGTTTGTTTAAAATTGTATCATTTAAGGTAAAATGCCCCTCTTCCTCACCCCAAATTACTTGTATCTCCCAGAGAAAAGATTTTCAAATTATTGTTTTCTCAGGTGAATATCATTTTCATTACTCATGTTTATTAGCCTGTGTTATTTCCAAGTATTTCTTTTTATGAGTCTTTAAAAATTACAGCAGCTACATGTAAACTTTATTGTATTGAATGAGGGAATTGCTGTTGCAGTGATTAGTAAATCAAGTTTAGGAAGGAATGTGAAAAATCCTTTGATAATTTTGACTTTGATATTATAGAACTTTATAGATATAAAGTTTTCCTATGATAAATTTTAGCTTTTAAATTTTCGCAGCGAGGTTGCTTAACATTCACCAAGATTGATAGCTGATGTCCTTTATAGACGTTTGAATTACATGTGTTTTTTTTCAGTGTCAAAGTACGATCAGCAGCTGTTACCTGTTTGAAAAACATTTTAGCCACAAAGACTGGACATGGTTTCTGGGAGGTTTATAAGATGACAACAGATCCAATGCTGACCTACCTACAGCCTTTTAGAACATCAAGAAAGAAGGTCTCTTAAGCAAAAAGTGTTTACTGAATACCCACTATATCTAAAAAGCTCTATTTACTGTGGGCTATGATATCAAATTGCTTAAAATAATATTATACTAACATTTAACCTTTTCTAGAAATAATGTAAACTATTGCTTGAGTTCAAGGGATTTGTTATCTTCTATGACAGTGTGGAAAGGCTGAGATAGGAAACCTGGAGAAGTGGTTGATTTTGCAGGTAGAGGAAAGTCTTTGAAAACCTTTACTTTGCTCCCATGAAAGCCGATTATTCTGGGTGTAGTTTTTAGGTATTGTGGCGACAAACAAGTGTTTACTTCCATAGCAAGTTGATGTGTATTGTCTCTGGTGAAATATAAGATGACCTATAGATTTCTCCCTTTTGCCATGTTGGTATAACAAGGTTCCATTGAAAGAAGTCTGTGAGGGATGTTTAAGAACACTTGCTCCTTCTTCAGTCTAAGCATTTCTCTTTAATATTTTATCTTCTGAGAAATGTACAGTTGAGTTTTTACCAATTTAATTTCTGGGCAGAAACCCATCATTGAAGGAGTACTTTTTTTTTTTTTTTGAGTTGGAGTCTCACTCTGTCACCCAGACTGGAGTGCAGTGACCCGGCCACTGCAGCCTCGACCTGCTGGGCCCCAGCGATCCTTCCGCCTCAGCCTTCCAAGTAGCTGGAACTACAGGCGCGCGCTACCACGCCCATCTAATTTTTTTATTTATTGTAGAGACGAGGTCTCACCAAGTTGCCCAGGTGGGTCTCGAACCTGCGGGCTCAGGCAATCCACTCACCTCAGCCTCCCCAGGCGAGGGATTACAGGCTGAGCCACTGAGCCCAGCGAAGTAGTACTTTTAATATATATAATCGTGGTCATAGTAAAATTACTAGTAATATAAACTGTTAATGAAACTAGTAATATAACCTGGAAAGCACTGTAATTTTAACATTTTAAAATCTCACTTCATTTTGAAATCAAGTCTTTATAGTAGATTTGGACTAGTTTTGTACATGAGATAGTTGAGGCAGAGTTTGTGACTTGTATAATGCTGCTGGCGAGGGATGGAGCTGAGAGTAGAACCCAGGTATCCTGCTGCCTAAACCAGTAATTTTTTTACTATACCACTCTGCCTCTCATATAAACATGAATATGTTTTAATTTTTAAAGGTAAACATTGCCTGGCCCGGTGGCTCACATCTGTAATCCCAACAATTTGGGAGGCTGAGGCAAGAGGATTGCCTGAGCCCAGGGGTTTGAGACCAGCCTGGGCAACTTGGCGAGACCTCATCTCTATGATGGATGGATGGATGGATGAATGGATGGACGGACGGACGGATGGATGGATGGACGAACGGATGGACTGACTTAGTGGTGTGTGCCTGTAGTCCCAACTACTTGGAAGACTGAGGTGGAAGGATCGCCTGAGCCCTGCAGGTTGAGGCTTCAGTGACCATGATTGTGCCACTGCACTCCATCCTGGGCAACAGAGTGAGATTCCCACTAAAAAAAAAGTGTTTTTTTTTTTAAATTGAAAAAAATAATAATAAAAGTAAACATTGCTTCCAAATTTAGTCTTAACTGTACTTAGTTGTTTTTTCTTTCTTTTTATTTATTTTATTATAAAGTTGTGTGGTCCAAGTCAGGATTAGGTACATATATAGTGTATGCGCAGGCAAAGTTTGGGCCTCCAACTGGTCCTCACTGCCCCTGGTTTAGGACCAGGTACCCTTTGTGTTGTTACATGCCCCCCTCCCTCTCTCCCCTGGCAGGGTTGTGTGACTACTGGTTCCTCCCTTGTGCTATTGTGGCTAATTTTATTTTGAAGCAAGTTTGTTTGTGCGTATTTGTTTTTTATAGAAAAGGTAAAATGATTTTCTAATTCTCTTATTTATGTTTTCTAATCTCTTTCTTTCTAGTTTTTAGAAACACCCAGGTTTGAGAAAGAAAGGCCATTAGAAAGCCTGGATGACATAAATCTGTGGATTCCTCAAAGTGAAAATCATGATGTTTGGATAAAGACACTGACTTGTGCTTTTTTGGATAGTGGAAGTGTAAAAAGTGAAATTCTTCAGTTGTTAAAGCCAATGTGTGAAGTAAGAAGATTAACTAGTCTGACTTAATCCTGGCTTATGACCTCTTCATCTGAAAGAGTGCTATAATACTGCACATCATCATGTTGCAGTGTCTCCCACATACAGCTGTTGCAAATCTGTTAATGTCGACATCTTTGTTTAGTCATAACTTTATGCAGGAGATTTCAGCTTTGGAGTAGCAACACACTAGATGAGTTCTAAGGGGTGCCTTGAATAATTTGTTACTAATGATAGTTAAAATACTGATGATTACAAAATATTTACATTAACCGAGTCTGCTATAACTTTGTGCACTTTTTCTGATTGATTAAGGGCAGTCATTTGTTTTCCCTGATTTTTTTTTTTTTGAGTGAGAAAAAAGGGTGGGGTAGCTGTCAACATTGCTTTTTTTATTTCTAAAAGTGTGGTACAATTTATTTCAATAGACTTAAAGGTGTATACTAAATCAAAAAGTATATACTCTGTATCAAATGTGTAATCCAAAACAGCTCCTCTAAAATCCTAAGACTTTGTAAAGTTAACCTGATTTATAGCACTATCAAACAGAATTCAACAGAAATGTGAATATACAATATCTGATTAGGTCAAACATCTGCCAGTTACAAATAACTGATAGGGAAGTTTTGTTTTTTTTTTTTTTTTGAGTTGGAGTCTCACTCTGTCGCCCAGACTGGAGTGTAGTGGCATGCTCCTGGCCACCGCAGCCTCGATCTGCTGGGCTCCGGCGATCCTTCTGCCTCAGCCTTCCATGTAGGTGGAACTACAGGTGTGCGCTACCATGCCCAGCTAATGTTTTTTTAATTTATTGTAGAGATGAGGTCTCGCCAAGTTGCCCAGGCAGTTCTCGAACCCGTGGGCTCAGGCAATCCACTCACCTCGGCCTCCCAAAGCGCTGGGATTACAGACTGAGCCACCGAGCCCGGCCAGGAAGTATTTTTATAAAGACTCACACTGAAAGCAATTTAAAAAGCAGTTCCTGTTTTCCGCAGGAGTAGTGACAATAAATAAATCATCACATTTTCTGCAATACTACACTGTACTAATACCAGTTTATTAGAGTAGTCCTCTGGACACACATATAAATGTGTTTCTCATTAGTGAACACACCTGAGATTTTTATAAAGTTTTGACTTTGAATCAGAAGACAAAGTATTCCAAATATACATGTATACACATTCCAATTCTTAATACCTTAAATCTCTACTTCTAGAACTGGATTTATATCCTCTCTTTAGTTTAAAAAGGAAAAAATAGGCAATTGGTCATCTATAATCTGTCTTTTATGTGTGGAATATGAATATGGGATATGGAGTGTAATGATTCATTCATATGATGAACATGGGGTATGGTGAATGGCAAAAATAAAGTTCAGTGCTATTTTAACGTACAACATATATTAAAGCACTTTTCTCCAAGATGGACAGATCACTTGAGACCAGGAGTTCAAGACCAGTCTGAGCAACACAGCGAGACCCCCATCTCTATGAAAAATAGAAACGTTAACCAGGCACGGTTGTGCATGTCTGTAGTCCTAGCTACTTGGGAGGCTAAAGTGGAAGGATTGCTTGAGCCCAGGAATTTGAGCCTGTAATGAGTCATGATTGTGCCACTGCACTCCAGCCTGAGTGGCAGCGAGACCCAGTCTCAAAAAAAAAAAGCACTTTTCTGTATTTTGGAGTATACCACAAATAATAATAATTACTCACATTTTCTACTTAGAAATTGGAGTTCATTGAAAAGAAATATTTTTAATATAACTGTCATAGCTCTTTACTAAGTATGGGAGATGCACAAAAATCAGATTTTCAGCTTTTTTCCCCTAAACTTTTGATACCTTTTCCTCCTTATATCAAATCAGAAAACTGCTTCTATTGTTAACACTTTTCAACTCTTAAAATTAGTGACATATAATTTCTTTTTTACCAATATTCTGTTTCATTCTAATGGTCTAGACTAGAGATGAACAATTGCAATATAACATATATGTTTGATATTGATATACTAGTCTAGTGTAATTTTGTTTAACACTACACATGTTTTTTGTCTAGTTTTTAGCAGTGCATTGAGTTCATGACCGATTCAGCTATTATCTTTTAAAAGTTTAATATGTCAGTATTAGGGAATGGTAATTTTAAGTAAAATGTATTCTTTTTACTCTACCTATTGAGTTGATTTGTTTGTGTATTCTAGGTGAAAACTGACTTTTGTCAGACTGTGCTTCCATACTTGATTCATGATATTTTACTCCAAGATACAAATGAATCATGGAGAAATTTGCTTTCTGCACATTTCAAAGGATTTTTCACCAGGTGTTTTAGACACAGCTCACAAACGAGCCGATCTTCAACCCCTGCGAATTTGGATTCAGGTATTCTGTTAAATTTCTCACATTTATACTGGTAACTTCTCAGTTTGAGAGAAAGATTTAAGTTTGAATCCTGTCAAAGGAACCTTACAGGTTTAATTCTGTAACCTCTAAAATTCTTTTTTCCTCATCTGTAGAATGGAATAAGAGTTATAGCAAGTTTTCAATGAAATAATGTATAAAAAGCACCTGAGGCAGTACTTGATGGATAACATTCTTTGAGTACATTTTGGCTATTAATAATGGGTCAACTAATTGAGCATTCAGTAAGTGTCAGACACTATGCTTGCACTGGCAATTTGGATGTGAATACCCACATTCTAGCAGTGAAGAAAATCACACAGATAAATAAACACAATAAAGTATTTTAGGTACTCTGATGAAGATATGATAGAATTTTCATATTTTCAGTGGTCTGATCAATTCAATTTTAGAAAGAACCATTGTATTACAAAACCATGCACATTTGTTGTGGAAAATGTAGAAAAATTGTACAAAATTATAAAATGACCCATAATCCTTTGTTCTAAGATACATAGTTAACTTAGGTATATATCCTTTTAGTTTTTTGAAACAAACTTTATTTATTCTTATAGCCTGCTTTCCTTCTGTGATATTTATAATTAGTATTTCCCATGCTAAAGAGCATAATAGAAGAAATTCTACCAGGGGTTAGGTGTACATAGTACCTATATGCAGAATTGAGGGCTCATTTTGATAGGTCAGTTTTTCAAATGTAAATATTTTTAAAAGAAAATTCACACAACTTTACTGTTAATTGTTTTCATTATTATTAATATATTGTATATGCAAACAAAAAACTGGATACAAATTCACTTATTGTACTTCAAGACCAATCAATTCTAATAAAGATATTGATTGAATATGATATTTTCCTGCATCTAAATTGTTCCTCCCAATCTGACTGCAGTTCCAACTACTTCAGCAAAGGTTGTGATTTCTCAATTCTTTCTGTTGTTTATTCTACTTTTACTGCTGCAATCTTCATTTGACATTGACTCTAATGTAATTTAGACTTCACTTGGCTATGCTTTTTTATGTATGTTCATTTCTATTGGCTAACAGAAATTACAAATTTTAGAAAATTTGTACTGTTTGGAAAAACATAATTATGAACATAGACATGACCGCCCATCCTGTAGTCTTACTAAATTACAAGTTGGACATATAAATGATTCACAGTATGTTTATATAAATTTTATTTTTATTATTTTTTTTTAATAGAAATGAGATCACACTATGTTGCCCAGTCTGGTCTCAAATCCTGAACTCAAGTGATCCTCTCACCTCAGCGTCCCAAAATGTTGGGATAACAGGTGTGAGCCATTGCACCCAGCCTGCATAAATTGTATTTAGGCCATTGAAATGACAATTTCAATATGACAAGAATTCTCATAGAGACTTTGTAAACTACCTAAAATACATTGCTCATCTTTAATTTCAGAAATACTGTGTAAGTGATTCACAGTTACCAATAACCATTTAAAATTTAAATATTATGTAACTTACAGTACTATTAAAAACAATCTGATTGCATAGTCAATTTATGTAATCATTGCTTATGATTATTGATAATTTGTTATCATGAACATAACCAGTACTTCTTTCATGTTTATTATTTATATATATTTATGCTACAGTCACTCAAAGATAAAATCATTCAGTTTTATTGCTGCATAGAGTGCCAGTATTTTTATTACTTTAGGTGAAAATTTAAACTTAACATGTAAGATTCTATTATTGAAAGAAGTAGATATAGATTTCTGTAGAACTCAAACAGTATATCTTTCTGATGTCTGTAAGTCTTACTGCCTTCTCTTAAATGTCCTATGTGCATCTCAGACTCAACTGTCCAGAGGTAAACTTATCATCTTCATCCTTTTCTCCAGCCTACTTATTTTCATGTGTACCTCTTCAATAAATGGCACTCAGTTGCCTAAGGTGGAAATCTCTTTCACATATCTCATCTGATTACCAAATCCTGCCAATTCTGTTATAAATAACTTAGCTCATCTGTTTCTCTCTGTCCTTAGCATCCTTGCTGCTTTCTGGCTCTATGGTTCAGCATAGCTTAAATTCTTTAATTAAATTATACAAGGTAGCTGGGCACAGTGGCTCCTGCTTGTAATCTTAGCACTTTGGGAGCCAAGGTGGGAAGATTGCTTTAGACCAGCCAGGGCAACATAGTGAGAACCACACACTGCCCCATCTCTACAAAAATTTTTAAAAATTAGGTGTATGTGATGATACAATCCTGTAGTCCCAGCTACTCTGGAGGCTAAGATAGAAGGATCCCTTGAGCTCAGGAGTTTGAGGTTGCAGTGAGCTATAACCACACCATTTTACTCCAGCCTGAGTGACAGAGCAAGACCCTGTCTCTAAAAAAAAAATTCTATCTTGTTTCCGGTTATCTCAGATATTGTTACTATTGCCTGAAGTACTTTCCTTGCCTGTTGTTCTCATGATTAACCATTACTCTCATTTCAAGTATCACTTTTTCTTTGAAACTTTTCTTGTCCAGGTGAGGTTCCCCTGTATAAGCCCTCACAACATTCTTAACTTTCCCTACTGTAACACTTATACTGTGTTATGGGTCTCCCAGGCTAGTCAGGAGTTCTTTGTGGTCAGAAATTGTCTTGTTCATGGTTGTTTACTGAGGCCTAGCACATGAAAGATCCTGGATAACTATTTAATGAATCAGTTAGTCCCCCTCAGAAACAAAACTACTAAGCATGATAGTTTCTTTTAAAGAAAAAAAAACTTAAAATCTGTGAAAAAATAAAACAGGAATGCCATTAAATTTCATTTATTCATTCATGTTTATTAAGAACCAATTTTGTGCTAGGTACTGCCCACCAGCACCTCATAGAGTAGAGGGAGACAGATGGGTAGCCGGAAGAAGAAAGTGCTTAAGCAAGAATGCCTGGGACTGAGGTATCTTTGTTTGTTTGTCAGAGTCAGAACACTTTTTCCGAAGCTGTTTGGATAAAAGATCACAAAGGACAATGCTTGCTGTTGTGGACTACATGAGAAGACAAAAGAGGTAATGTAAGTTTTGCTTCTTGAGTGTGGGGATCTAGGAGTGTAACTTGTCAACTGCTAGCTAAATTTTAACATGATTATTTTAGGTTAAGATGCTGCAGAATACTATATTTAACTTGTGTGACATTTATATCTCCTTGCAGTAATCAGTATTTAGGGCAGCACTGGTTAAATCCATGTGGAAAACTCTCAGTTCTAGTTCCAGCTGTACTGGTTAACCTGTTGCCTTTGCTGAATCAGGCAGCCTTTGGGCCTTAGTGTATTGCGTCTACATTAGTGACTAAGAAAGGAACACGTGATTTTTCCAAGTCACTTTTAGTTGTGTTACCCTTCTTTTAACTTTTCTCTTTGGTTTTAGTTCTTACAAGTAAATGTTAGAGTTGTGTAAATATCTCCTTTATATATCTTTATTGTAAGATATAAGTTTGTTTACTGTGTGCCATAGTCTCAAAATCTGTGGCAGTACTGTGCTATGTCAATGTTTATTTTTTTGATTCTGGTAAATTGTTTTACGATATAGTATCCTTGCTCCTGTTATTTTTCTTGACATTTTTAACTGTATATAGGAATTGCTAGAATGGGTAATCTCATTGATCTGTACTGCTTAAGAGTTGATCAGAACTCTGAAGAAATAGTGCAGTCGGTCTGTAATTTGAATAGGTAGGAATTACTATCTCATGAGTGTGTATGGTGGTAGTAGCCGTGGCTGGTAAAGAATGGGAGAGAAAAATGGAAAATATTTTAACCTAAATGCATTTATATCTTAAAAAATTGATTTCTCTGTATCCTCCTCATACCATTCCTCTCCTTTAGTGGAAAAAGAAGTTTTATGCCTTTTGGTGTTTGTGCTTCTGGTTAGAAAGTTGCTGATTGACCCTACTGTTTTCTACCAAATTCTCTCCTGATTTCTACAGTTAAGAAGCCTTAACTGTAGCTGGGAACATCTGTTTTCTTGGTGTTGGGACCTAGTTTTACCTTTGAGTCATTCATTTCAGATGTATCATTGGGATAGAATGGTGTTGACATTGGCAAGACTTGGAAAAGATAAACATTTTTAATGTCCAGTTTTATTTCTGAATACGATCTTAAAGGTCATTCCTTGAGAAAATATAAATGGGACATAAAGAAAGGGTAAGGACATGAGTTCAAGTTCTGGCCTGTACTTAGACACGTGTGCTCTGGAAAATTACTTGACATCTTTGAACCTCAATTTTATCATCTTTAAAAATTAGAATAATGCCTAACTTAATGTGGGGGTGGGGCCAGTTTATGGTCATTAAAGTAGGTGAGGTATGTCATGTGCCTGACATTCAATAACTGTAAGCTTCTTTTCCATGGGCAAATTATTTCACTTCTCTGAACTTTAAGTTCTTCAGAAATTGCTGTATAGTAGGTGCTTTATTCATCAGCTTCACAGGCATTATTTTTGCAACTACTCTCTGAGGTACGTGTTGTTATAGGATGTGCAAGTGGGGAAACTGAGACTTCAGAAGTTAAGATCACACAGCAGGTGTAGTAAGTAATACAGCTGGATTTGAACCTAGTTGTATCCTACTTCAAAGCTAGTGCTCTTAACCACTATCATATCTCTATAATGTTAATTTTGAAAAAGATAATATCTTATTTTCTTGATTCTGGTAAGTTGTTGATAAATATATTCTCTGCTTCAAAACTTATGTAGCTGGACACAGTGGCTCAAGCCTGTCATCCCAGCACTTTTGGAGGCTGAGTCAAGAGGATTGCCTGAGCCTGTGGGTTCGAGACCAGCCTGAGCAACATGGCGAGACCTTGTCTCTATAATAAATCAAAAAATTAGATGTGGTGGTGTGCACCTGTAGTTCCTGCTAGTTGGAAGGCTGAGGCAGAAGGATTGTCTGAGCCCAGCAGGTCAAGGCTGTGGTAGCCATGAGCAGTGTGCCTCTGCACTCCAACCTGGGTGACAGAGTAAGACTCCAACTCAAAAAAATAAAAATAAATAAATAAAAATAAAAAACCAAAAACTTATGCAATAAATTAAGAAGAAAATGAACTACAATAGGAAAGACATGTAATTGTATCTTAGAAGAAATAGAATATTTTTATTAAATTGACTTTTTTTAGAGGATGTATATCCTATTAGCTATTCTGTGTGTCCTATTCTTAGCCTGTGGTGTATGGATTTCTTGGTGGAGAGATATGAACCCCAAATATGCATGGGTTGATGATCTATATAACCTTTATAAGATTTTCTGATGGGTTTAAAAGAAAAAAAAAAAAACCTCCCAAAAATTTAGAAATAGGACTCTTCAGTCATGTTATCTGATAATGTGTTTAGCTGTATGTTGGAGAAATGTAGTTTTGGTTATTTGAATGTAATTTTCTGCTTAACTAGTAGTTACTACCATTGAAGTCTATATCAATATGCTTTTCTTTTGACACAGAAATTTTAAAAAATAGAATTACGTGTTTAATTTTTCTTAGACCTTCTTCAGGAACAGTTTTTGATGACGCTTTCTGGCTGGATTTGAATTATCTGGAGGTGGCCAAGGTAGCTCAGTCTTGTGCTGCTCACTTTACAGCATTACTCTATGCAGAAATCTACACAGATAAGAAAAGCATGGACGATCAAGAGCAAAGGTAATGGAATTTAGAATTTGTGCTTTTTAAAATTGAGATTGACCTTGTTTCAAGAAGGATGTATACATAGTAAAGATTTATTTTGCTCTCTGTTCCCCACTTAAAAGACATTTTAGATAGAATTTTTTTGTTTTAAAGTGAAATGATAATAAATTTTTAAAAAGAAGTCATTCTGTTCTGAAATAAATAGGAATGTTTATTACTTATGTATTGTAAAAATTATACAGACAGCAAGCCTCTGAAGGACACAGACTATGCTTATTTTTCTCTATTTTCTCCATAACAGTTAGCATTGGGAACTTAATAATCAATAAATATTTTTCAAATGATTGAATGATTTCCTAATTCCAGTCAGATTAGGTTTACCACAAATCTCTCTACTATTCAATATCCATTTGTTGACTATAAAATAATGTGATTGATTGCTTTCTGTGACTACCTGTATTTCTGGTAAATTTAATTTGCTTTCCTCTGAGTTAGAACTCTCATAAGAATCTAATAAGTATAAAATTCTAGATCATGGTGAAAAACAGAAAAAACCACCAAAACAGTAGAAGAATAAAAAATACATACTTTATTATCTCAACTGCCCTCCTCAAATCATTTGCAATGGCCTAGTGTTTATTTTTATGTGTAGTCTCACTTTCCCACCACAAAATTCGTCATTATATTAAGTTGAAATAGCAAAGGTATGTTATATTGATACATTTATCATTCTTGCCACTCTTAATTCTTACTTGATATTGTTAATGAGGTGGAGAAAACGTGGTGTTTACACTGGAAAATCAGGAACCAGAATGTATATTCTAGTCCAAATGTAATTAACTTAGTAGATTTGAACCAATTTCTTAACTATCTGGTTTAATATTTCGTTTCTGCTTTCCTATTGAAAACAGTTATAAATCTATAATATATAGATACAGTGCACAATATGTAACTGTTATGTTCATGACTGTTATAAACTTATTATGAAGACAAGTTGTCCTTTAAATATGTAATGAGTAAGAAATTGATTACTGCCTATTCTTAAGAGTTTTATCGGTTTTACTCAGGTCCTGCATACTTGCTAGTAGTAATTATAATCTGAATGCACATTAATATCTTAGTTCTATAGGATAGTATTTCTTACTAATTGGAAGTGAATAACTTATCTGTTCTATGAGTATAAATAAAAGCACCTTTAATTTGAAGGTGAATATTGTATAGAATTAGTAGTTTTTTGCAAAATTGCTTATTTTAAAGCAGATGTGCCTAGATTTCATTATGATTAACTTTAGGAAAGAGTGCTTGACAAATAGGGCTTGCTGTTTGCTTTGACCTTTTGTTTTGGTTTGATTTTTTTTCCCCAGGTGTCTGATGGGAATGGGAAGGCAAATAGAGTAAAGAGGTGTCTAGAGATTAGGGGTGCTAGTTTTCTTCAGTAGCTCAATTATGTGAGCTGAGGGTTTGTAAACTAAAGTGGTCAAGAAAAGCATATTTGTAAGTAAAATACAGATCAGCAGTTTACCAGCTTTGTCAGTTGGATTGAAAAAAATGAATTGCTGTCTTAAATTTCCTATTTAAGACGTTTAATAGCAAAATTCTTTACACTAGGTATTCTAGAATAAATCTGATGTTTTATTTGGTAACTTGTTCCTAAGAAAATATGAGATTTGAATTGTAGTGTCCATGCTTTTTAAAAAAAAAAAATGAATTCCAAACTCCTTCAAAGAGAGTGATATCTGAGGCAAATACTGGCTATGTATGCACCTTTCAGCTGTATTGTGAAAAAGGTGACAGTTTAGAAAAGACCATTTCACTTGTGCTTAGCGACAGAAGTTTGCAGCAACCAACTTCAGATTGTTTTTATTTTCACCCCTCTCAGTATTAGGAAAGTGATTGCAAATGTGTTAATATTGCTAAATTAAGGCAGTGCCTGACAGAAGTCCTGGCTATTCTGCAGGTGTTTGTTGCCTGGATGAATTGTAGCCTTAGATTTACTGTCCTTCCCACTTTCCAAATTTCTCCTCCCAAAACTAAGGTTTAAAAATAAACATGCAAATAAGGAAAAAAAATATGTGATGTGTCTATACCTCAAGTTTGTAAAGCAAAATAGAATGTTGTCAGCAGCATTGTCCTCCAGTGCTCTCTCCTCTGTTCCATCCTTCTGTTGTTCTTTCAAAAGTTAAATGTCATCCTGAGTTTTTGTGTTTATCATTCCTTTGGGTGATATTTTGACCTATATGTATAAACCCATAAATATGGTTTAGTTGACCTATTTTTGAGCTTCATAAGAAATTATGCGTGTGATTTTTCTGCAACTTGTTTTTTTCTTCCGTATTTTTATAAGATTTAACTATACCATGTGTTGATGTGGTTCTTTAATTTGTCATTGTCTTATAATGTACCATTGGGAGAAGATACCACAATTTATTTACCCATTCTCCTGTCAGTGACATATATCTTGGCAGAATTACTGAGTTGCAGGATATGCAATGTTCAACATAACTTAAAAGGCAGTGCCAAATAATTTCTTAAAGTGGTTATACCAACTTGTGTACTTATCAGAAATGTAGTTGGTAAGGAAGTGAATCAGTAGGAAGCCATACAGTTGAAGAAGGAGCCAAAGTACAACTGTCTCTAGTTTGAGTTTAAAGAAAGAAAAAACCAGAGTGAGTGTATAGGTAAATATTAGAGGCACTATCATTTATGTTCATAATTACTTTGTGTTTTGGATTATTGTTGGTATAGATACCATGGCTGTCATTAAATAGGCCTGTCTCTTTATAAATTGTATTTTGGCTTATAGCCTTCCCACATATAGGAGATTATTATTAAAATATAATTTTCATTCACAGATTGATTTCTTTTTCCATCCTAGGTCTAAATGGTATTATGCTTGTAAAATATAAGTGGTTCATTCTCTTCTGTTTGTAACCTTCATTAGTTTTTCTGTCAAAGTATATGTATCCAGAAGTTTCCAAATAGTATGTCTCATTAAAAGAAGTACTCTTTTGACAAACAGAAGTCTTACACTTGAAGAAGGAAGCCAAAGTACAAGTATTTCTAGTTTGAGTGAAAAAAGTAAAGAAGAAACTGGAATAAGTTTACAGGTAATTTCGAGGCTCTGTTCTTTATGACAGTATTTGTCTTATACTCTGGATTTTTATTTTGTTTTAGAGACTTACAGATGTCTTTTTTTTTTTTTTTTTGAGTAGGGGGTCTCTGTCACCCATACTGGAGTGCAGTGGGACCATTCTGGCTTACTGCAACCTTGACCTCCTGGGCTCAGGCGATCCTTCCTTAGTAGCTAGGACTGTAGGCATGCGCCACCATGACAGACTAATTTTATTTTATTTTTTAATTTTTCGGTAGAGACAAGTCTTTATTATGTTGCCCAGGCTGGTCTTGAACCCCTGAACTCAAGCAGTTCTTCCACCTCACCTTCCCAAAGTGCTGGGCTTACAAGCACTGACCTACACAGTTAAATAATTTAAGTGGATACTTGTAACACCTGAGCTTATGGAAATGGCAGCAAGAGGTGGCTACAAAATTGTTACACTAGTACATTATGTACTACAGTTAATTGCCTGCAGTTACTATTTAAAACTGCATCTTTACATTTGTTCACATTTCTCAACTGCAAATGATGCCATGTGCCATTTATAAGTTTTGATACTTTTCAACTTTTTATACTATGTTTGTGTGTATTTTGTAGTAAATGATGAAACAGACTATAACCTACATTTATTTTATGCATTTGTGACATACCTAACTTTTTCTTAATTTTTTTGCTATTTCCAAGCTATGCAGTTTGTGAGTTTTTCATATTGTCGTCAATCTTCAAGAATTTTTCTAATATATTTATTGAAAAGAAACCCACATAAAAGTATTCCTACACATACAGTTCATACTCATGTTGTTCAAGGGTCAACTATTTTTCAGTATCATCATATTTGACTTCTATAACATAACATTTAGAGTTGGGAGTTAAGTGTTGGTATTGATGCAAATTAAAGTTTGCCAAACTCATAAAGTGTTTTTTCCCCCTCTGATTTTTTTTGTTTTCAGGATCTCCTCTTAGAAATCTATAGAAGCATAGGAGAGCCAGATAGTCTGTATGGCTGTGGTGGAGGGAAAATGTTACAACCCCTTACTAGGTAAATTGATTTTTCTAGATGATGGTATAGTGATTCTGTTTATGAAGGAGTTACATGTATGTAGAACCCAAAGGTATTTTTATAATCTTTTCTTACAGACTACGAACATATGAACATGAAGCAATGTGGGGGAAAGCCCTTGTAACATATGACCTTGAGACGGCAATCTCCTCATCAACCCGCCAAGCCGGAATAATTCAGGTACTTTTTTTCCACTGCTTTGGTAAGACCATCACTAGTGTAGTGCTGAAATCATATCAGTACGTCAGTGAAATAGCTACACAGCCAGATAAACTAGCGATAAAGACTGATTCATTTTTAGTACATCAGGCTAAAAATGTAGAGGTACATGGGAAAGTTGGACTTGTCACTGACCTAAAAGATAGTTTTGACTTGCTGGTCATAATCCTGCTAGCTGATAGTAGAAAGCATTCCTTTATTGTATGCAATACCAGGTAGTATACTTAGTGCTTCACATGGAAAAATCTCATATGAACTATTTCTCATAGTTCGCATTAGCATTGGTTCCACAACCTATCGTTTCTAATTCTGGCTAATATTCCTTTTCCATTCTTTCATCAAAGGTTAGAGCCCCTTGAGCTCTATACTTGTGTTTTTTGGGAAACAAGTTAATCAGTAATTTGGGATTTTAAGTAATGTAACTAAAATTTTTTGAAGTTAATTTTTATGTTTGCTGTCTTTTCTTTAGTTTTCTGTTGGTATCTTTGATTACTTACTTTTTCTTTTAAAAACTCCTGTTCAGGCCTTGCAGAATTTGGGACTCTGCCATATTCTTTCCATCTACTTAAAAGGATTAGATTACGAAAATAAAGAGTGGTGTCCTGAACTACAGGAACTTTATTACCAAGCAGCGTGGAGAAATATGCAGTGGGATCATTGCACTTCTGTCAAGTAAGAATAAGTTTGACTTTTCTTCCCCCTCTTTCCAAGTTCTAAATAACAACTGTTTTTATCTTGCTCTGTGAATGTAGCAGGAGTTGTGTGTATTGTCTTTTGTAGATATTGCAAGCTATCAATATGTCTAAATGCGTTGGTAATATGGCAGTCAGCAGTTAATGCACCTGTGCTTGAATTTCACCCTCTTCTTTCATTATGGCAGCTCCACCCCCACCCCCTGAATATTTTTTAAAATAGAAATATGAGGAGTATTTTATTGAGAATCCTCTTGTCGTCTGTTGGACTGAGGTATCCAAAGAAATGTAGAAGCATTTCTCTTTTCAAGGCCTGCTACTAACATTTTAGGTAGTGAGGCAGCACTTTTGTTGGCTGGATGGTCCACAACAATGTCATCTGCATATTTCTATTTATGAATTATTTTCTTTTACTAAAAGAATAGTCGTACGCAGTTACCCAGGAAGATTAGCATTTATAGCCTGTATGTAAAGTCCCCATGTTTTCTGAATGAAAAGCCAAATACCTGATTTAATAAAGGATTTCTATTTATAAAGCCTTCTTCTTTCTTCTTCTCCTTTTTTATTTTGAGACAAGGCCGCACTGTCTCACCCAGGCTGGAGTGCAGGGGTGCAGTCATGGCTCACTGTAGCCTCGACTCCCCCAGTCACCTAAGTAGCTGGGACTACAGGCGTGAGCCACCGCACTCAACTAATTTTTTATGTAAAGTCTTTCGATGAGATATATACTAAAAATTTAAATCATCTTTAACTATGTTTAGTTGCCTTTGTAGAAAATAGTTTTTTATTAAGTGGAGTGCCTTTCTGATTTCTATAAGATTGTTGTAAAACTAGAGGTATGTCCTAATATTTGTGAAACATCATGCCTTATGAGCTGGTCCCTGCTTGCCTCTGTGGATCAGCGTGTCTGTTTTTCCTCTTTCCTGCTGCACTTCAGCTCCACAGCCTCCGGGGTTTGAGCAGGCCCTCCCCAGGGGCTAGCCTGTGTCTTCTCCTTTTTCCCCAGTTCCATGTGGGTGGCTTCTTGTCATTCAGGCCCTCGTGTAATAATGCCCTATCTTCAGAGACCTTTCTTGGCAACCCATTCTAAACTGGCCACCTGGCCATTCTATTTTGTGACCCTGTTTTAGTTATCTGCCTGTCCCTTGTCACTGTCTGATTTTTTACTTATTTACTGTCAGTCTTCTCCATACCAGAACTAAACTCCTTGGGAGTGGAGACCTGACCTGTCTTATCTACTAATGGATCCCCTGGGTTTGGAACCTGGTGCCTAGTGTCTGGCACATAACAGGTGTTCATTGAATACATAAATGAAAGTAGAGCATGTTTAGAACCAGGCAAAATATCTGAGAGGTGTCCTTTTTTTTTCTGCTTGAAGAGTTCAAGTGACCCACAAAATTCTTCGTATTTCTTCCCAAAATTTCTAGAAATGCATTTTTAGAGTACAGAAAGCTTAATTTTAGTTTTAAAATTGTGTCCTTTGGTGAAATACTAGTACGTGTATATCTTAAGGTTGTCTGTTTTTAAATATATATATATATATTTACTTTTTAATTATTTCACAGCAAAGAAATAGAAGGAACCAGTTACCATGAATCATTGTACAATGCTCTGCAGTCTCTAAGAGACAGAGAATTCTGCATGTTTTATGAAAGTCTTAAATATGCCAGGTATTGTAAAAAGACAAAGTTACTGTACTTTAACATTAAATATTTAATGTCTTGGCTTTTCTGAAAACTTTTAATGTAAGAATTTGCATTGATCAAGAGATAAAGACTTGGTGTCTATGGTCAGATGTTTCCTTGTCATTCTCTGCCCTCCCTCAGCATAAACTCTTTTTGGGAACCCAGGTCAGTTTTTTACCCTGAGTCTTCAAGAAAACTTTAGCGATTCCCACTCCTTTTCTCTTCCTATACAAGGATCCTGAGAATTTTATCTTGTCTCCTTTAGTAATTGTATTTACTATTTAAACCTCTCAGCGTTAGTTTTCTAATGTATAAAATTGTAACTAACAGTTATAACTTACAAGCTTGTTTAAGGCACAAATGAGCTGAGGCATGAGGAAGTACTTAAGTATAATGGGCTAAATGGCTGTAACATTATTTTTTAAAGTAGTTAATGACTTAAATTCCATATTTATCACAGAAATATCTGCTATCATCTGAGTGCTTATTATATGCTAGCTACTGTTAGGCTCTGTCCACATGTGCTCTCTTATCACCAGAATCGCTATGGATGTGAAAAGACTTAGGCTTAGAGAAATACAGTAATATGCCCAAAGTTAGACAACAATAAGTGGCAGAGGTTTATATCCAGGTCTGTTTGATTCCAAGGTTTGCAGTAGGCCCTCGAATCACTTAGGGGTTCAGGGCACTGATCCCTTCCTCTCCACATGGTCAAACATTCAGGTATTCCTTGTGACTCTGCAGAAGCGTAACTGCTATTGGCCTACTATGGACCAGAAGCCTTACTAATAAGACAAATAGTAGATTAGCACATATTTGTATAATTATTGTATACTGTATTCTTACAACAAAGTAAGGTAGAGAAAAGAAAATGTTGTTAAGAAAATCAAAAGGAAGAGAAAATATATTTACTGTTCATCAAGTGGAGGTGGATCATAACAAAGGTCTTCATCTTCCTCACCTTCATGTAAAGTAGGCTGAGGAAGAGGAGGGGTTTGTCTTGCTGCCTCAGCGGTGACAGGGACAGAAGAAAGTCTGAGTAAGAGGACCATACAGTTCAAATCCATATTGTGCATTGTATTTTGTTTCCACCACTATTTTATATTCTCTGTTGCTTGTGAATATTAATGTTATTCATATTATTACAGCAAAGCCTATGATAAGAACCATTTTACAACAAATTTGAACTTTCATCTTCCTGAAAGCCTTTTCTTAGTTTTCAAAGTACCTTTTCTTTTTTGCTACTAGAGTAAAAGAAGTGGAAGAACTGTGTAAGGGCAGCCTTGAGTCTGTGTATTCACTGTACCCCTCACTTAGCAGATTGCAGGCCATTGGAGAACTGGAAAACATTGCGGAGCTTTTCTCAAGGTATGCGATTCATATGACTTTGTAGTCCTAAAGTACAGCCTTTTAGTTTTTTGAGACAAGATAAAACTCTGATTTAAAAAAATAAAAGCTATATAGAAAGACCAGGTGTGTTTCTTTCCTTTTATCAGGTTATAAGCTGATTAGCCCTAGTGAACTGTGCTTTTATTTCAATAAACATTTTCAAAAATATTTATTGTATAGATTCAGGTTTTTAAAATTCAGCTTAATTGTGCTGTCCTCTTTGCGACTTTCCCCCTGTTCTACCCAGATAAAATTGTTAACTCATGTTTTTTGCGAAAGCATATTATACTCTATTCTGTTTTAGCACTACATAGTATTAGTCATTTTATGTATAGTCTGCCACAGTAAACTAGAAGCTCCCTTAAAAGTGGGAACCAGCCAGGCTCTGTGGCTCAGTCTGTCATCCCAGCACTTTGGGAGCCCGAGGCAATTGGATTGCCTGAGCCCACAGGTTCAAGACCAGCCTGGGCAATGTGGCGAGACCTCATCTCTACAATAAAATAAAATAAAATTAGCCAGGCGTGGTAGCATGCACCTGTGGTTCCAGCTACTTGGAAGTCTGAGGCAGAAGGATTGCTGGAGCCCAGCAGGTCAAGGCTGGAGTGGCTGTGAGTGTGCCACTGTACAGCCTGGGCAACAGAGTGAGACTCCGACTCAAAAAAAAAAAAAAATAGAACCATTCTCTTGCATATTGTTGTGTCCCCAGTGTTATCTTTCCTGGTGATTGATATTTAGTAAACATTCAGTGGACAGTGAATGTCAGTTAATTTGTAATAGGTGTTCAGAGGAGATTGCCTCTTATAATGGTGAGAAGGGCATGATCCATGGATACTGGAAAATGAGACGGTGCAGTTATTCAAGATGCTGTGGTTCTGAATTCTGACCTTGTTACCCTGAGAAAGTCGGAAAGCCTTTGGGCCTCGGTTTCCTCATTTCTAAAGAGAGAGATTTACATTTGATGGTCTCTAAAGCACCTTTTAGCCCTGCTATTCTGATTCAGCTATTACTATTATAAAACAAAAGAAAGGTATAAATTACAAAGCTCATCATTTTGCATTTTATATTCTGCAAAAATAAAACTCAGATTACATGTTGGAAAAAGAAGGAAATTTTTGAGTGAGAAAATAATAATTTTTTTTCTAAATTATATAGCAGAAGACAAAAACATTAATGTGGCTTAAGAACAAAATTGTTTTCTGCTTTCATTGATAGATATGTTGGCAATTTTTACGGCCAGAAATCCAGGAACGTTTCCTCTGTATGAAAGATTTCTTCTACAAAAAAAGAAGACAGGACTCTTTTTTTTTTTTGAGTTGGAGTCTCACTCCGTTGCCCAGGCTGGAGTGCAGTGGCATGCTCACGGCCACCCCAGCATCAACCTGCTGGGCTCCACAATCCTTCCGCCTCAGCCTTCCAAGTAGTCAGAACTACAGGCACACAGTACCACGCCTGACTAATTTTTGTTTTATTGTAGAGCCGAGGTCTTGCCAAGTTGCCTGGGCTGGTTTCGAACCCGCAGGCTCAGGCAATCCACTCGCCTCGGCCTCCCAAAGTGCTGGGATTACAGGCTGAGCCACTGAGCCTGGCCTAGAAGACAGAATTCTAAGACACAGTAAATAGAATATTGGTTACCAGAGGTGGGGAAGGTGGTAAGCAAGTGGGGGGTGAAGAGTGGTTGGTTAATAGATAAAAACAGTTAGATAGAAGGACTAAGATCCGGTGCCCAATAGGTTGGCTATAATAAACAGGAATAGCTAGAAGAAGATTTGGAATGGTTCCTAACACAAAGACATGATAAATGTTTGAGGTGATGGATATCCCAGTCACCCAGATGTGATCATTACAGAGTGTATGCTTGCATCAAAATGTCACATGGTACCTCATAAATATGTACAATTACTATGTATCCATAAAAATTTTAAATAAATTTTAAAAAGCAGAACCTCTAAAGAGTAATATGTATTTTTTTTCCTTTGGTAGGAAAATAGGAAGAAAAGAGGCAGAAGGGAAGTTGGATGAACTAGTAAACAAGTGACTTATATCCTAGGATTATATTTTATTTACATATTTCAATCACAGCATCATATCATTGTAAACTAAATGCACAGGCAAAGATGAAAATTCAGCTAGTTCTATTAAGCCAGACATTAGAAAGATTTGCATAAATGAAAAATCATGCCATTCTCACTGAATTTTGTTTTGTTTTGTGTATACATTTGACTCTGTTTCCACGGGTTTCATATTTATGGATTCAACCAACTGTAAATTAAAAATATTTGGGGAAAAAAAATTTAAAAATATAGTATAACACTTATCTGTATAACATTTACACTATATTGGGTTGTATTATAAGTAACCTAGAGATGATTTAAAGTATATTGGAGGGTTGTGTAAGTTATATACAAATACTGCATCATTTTATGTAAGGGACTTTGAGGATCCTTGGATTTTGGTATCCTCAGAGTGATGGAACCAATTCCCTGAAGATACTGAGGAACTGTTGTTGTTATTTTTACTAAAAATTGTTACTAATGATACGTAGTGAATTTTTTGGTTTTTTTAAGAGACAAGGTCTCTCTGTGTTTCACAGGCTGATCTTGAACTCCTGGGCTCAAGCAGTCCTCCTACCTTGGCCTTCCAAAGTTCTAGGGTTACAGGCATGAGCCAATGCACCAGACCTATTTTTGAATAAGTTATTACATTTTAGATTTTTCTTAGTCTTTCTAATATGGTAGATATTGATAGATGTGATCAGAAATTTTTAATTTTTTTATGTTTTAATTTTTTTTTTTTAAGTCGGGGTCTCTGTCACACAGACTGGAGTATAGGGGCACAATTACAGCTCACTGCAGCCTCAACCTCTCGGGCTCAAGCGATCCTGCCATCTCACCTTCTTGAGCAGCTGGGACTACAGGCACACGCCACCACCCTCAGCTAATTTTTTGACTTTTTGTGGGGATTAGGTCTTGCTATGTTGCCTGTGCTGGTCTTGAACTCCTGGGCTTAAGCAGTCCTCCCCTCTTGGCCACCGAAAGTGCTAGAGTTACAGGCATAAGCCACTGCACCCCCTATATTTTAACTTTATTGGAGACAGGGTCTCACTCTTTGACCAGGCTGGAGTGCAGTGGTGCAGTCACAGCTCACTGCAGTTTAAAATTTGTGTGCTCAAGCCATCCTCCTGTCTCAGCCTCCCGAGTATCTGGGACAGCAAAAGTATGACACCTTGCCTGGCTAACTTTTTAAAAAAAATTTTGTGGAGATAGGGGTGCCTCACCATGTTGCCCAGGCTGGTCTTGAACTCCTGGCTTCATGTGGTCCACCTGCCTTGGCCTCCCAAAGTGCTGGGATTACAGGCCTGATCCAAATATTGAAAGCTCTTTGGGGTCTTCAATAGTTTGTAAGATTGTGAGGTGGTTCCTGGAACTAAAAAGCGTGTGGCCTTCTGCTCTAAGATCATTTAGGGAGGAACTAAAGTTTGCATTCCTATGAATTTGTTACTGTTTTCTTCTCTGTCAAGCAACCAGAAGAGCTTTCCTTTCCTAGTTATCACCACATCATTCATCTTCTTAGTCTCCTTGCTTCAATTCTTTTTCTCTCTGACATGATAGTGCTGAAGGGTTAGACAGTATTGTGTAATTTAATTATTTGGGAAGCATACTATTCATGTAAACAAATTGTACAATATGCATTTTCTGTTCCTTTAATACATAATGTTGGTAAATTAAACCTTTGCCAGATGCCAGCTTTTCCATCACTCGGTTGTGATTTGTCAGCTGCAAATCACAACCGAGTGATGGAAAAAACTGGCATCTGGCAAATCACAACCGAGTGATGGAAAAGCTGGCATCTGGCAAAGGTTTAATTAGACATAAAGTCATCTCTAGTAGGTAATTAATGAAGTTACTTCATTTTCTTGCTAACATGTCCTCATTTAGTACCAGGAACACTGAAGCAGAACTAGAGGTATAGGCATTCTTTATGATAGGTCTGATGAATGTGTGTGTGTGTTGGGGGGTGGTGTTGGTATTTTTTTTGAGTCAGAGTCTTACTCTGTCTCTCCCATACTGGAGTGCAGTGGCACGCTCATGGCCACCCCAGTGTCGACCTGCTGGGCTTAAGTGATAGCCGGAACTACAGGTGTGCGCTACCACACCTGGCTAAATTTTTCATTTATTGTAGAGACAAGGTCTCACCAAGTTGCCCAGGCTGGTCTCGAACCCCTGAGCTCAGGCAGTCCACTGACCTCGGCCTCCCAAAGTTCTGGGATTACAGGCTTGAGCCACTGCGTGCGCCTGGCCTTTTTTTGTGTATGTGTTATTTCACAGGAATATTTATTTTGAAGGGCTGTTTTTTGTGATGTCAAAGAGTATTTTTTTTAAAGTTTTTTCAATGTTTAGCATCCGTGGCCTCTCTGCTAACTTCCTAGAGGTCTGACCCACATAGCATTTTTTTTATTTGTCTAAACTTTGATCCATATTTAGAATTATTTACAAGTTCCAGTCTTGTTACTATAAAGGTTCTTTGTATTATGTCTTAAGTTTTAAAACCCACATAATTTTTTTTAATTTCACTTGTTTACATGATTTCTGTGTTTTGGCTTTCAGATCAGTCACAGATAGACAACTCTCTGAAGTATATGTTAAATGGCGGAAACACTCCCAACTTCTCAAGGACAGTGATTTTAGTTTTCAGGAGCCTATCATGGCTCTACGCACAGTTATTTTGGAGATTCTGTTGGAAAAGGAAATGGAAGACTCCCACAAAGAATGTTTCAAGGACATTATCACCAAGCACCTTGTAGAACTCTCTGTACTGGCCCGAACTTTCAAGAACACTGAGGTAAATAGGATTCAAAACTGTCATCTCACCCCTTGACCTTCCCTTATATTACTCAGAAAACAGCGTAAGTGAAAAATACATGTCATTGAGAGATAGAGATTACTATTTATGTATTGTAAGAATCGTTGTTTAAGATTTCCTGTTTTGATATTAGACCTAAGTTTAAGCCTTGGACAAAATACTTAACTTTTCTCAGACTCAGTTTCCTGGTTATAAAAGGAGAAGATACCAAACTTATTGTACTGATAACAACTCAATAATTTTATATGTTTGTGTGCATACACACAGGCACACATGCACATACATATATATAGAGAGAAAAAAGAGACAGACAGATGTGAGGTAGGGGGGACAGAAGGTGAACAGAGAGGTGTTCCTAACAAATAATACTGTCTGAATAATATAAGGAAAGGTCAAACCTCAATTAATAGCAGTTACTACTTTCATTATTATTGTTAGTGGTGGTAATCGTAGTAATAGTAAAAGCATTTATTCCCAATACATCATTTTCATTTCAGCTCCCTGAAAGGGCAATATTTCAAGTTAAACAGTATAATTCAGCAAGTTATGGAGTCTCGGAGTGGCAGCTGGAGGAAGCGCAAGTATTCTGGGCCAAAAAGGAGCAGAGTCTTGCCCTGAGCATTCTCAAGCAAATGATCAAGAAGCTGGAGGCCGGCTGTACAGAGGTTTATTTTCTTTCTTGGCTGAATTAGTGTTTTACTGTTATTTAAAAGCAAAACTATGCTTTAAAATATTTAATTTTATTAAAGCCTTGAGATTATTGATTTATTGACAAGCTCCTGTAAAAACGAGTTGTGAAAATTAACTGTAAAAGAAGTTTACAAACTGTTTTTCCTGATTGCAACAATTCTTTCAGTCCATCTTGTGGTAGATTCATTTACTATATCTTAGTCTTAAGTCTTTTAATTTCTGATAGATTTCAAGAAAGGTGTGTGGGAAATGAACATGAGATAGCTACTGTAAATTTAAAATGGCAAGTGAAGAAATGGGAGAGGAAATGAATGGGAGAACAAAAGTAGAAAAAAATTGCAAGCTGGGACAGTTAGGTTGTCTTTCTAAATGTCTTGAAAATATCTCATTTAACATATATATATGTATATATGTTTTTTGAAAGCAGGATTTATTGAGAGGACAAAAAAACTCCCACAGTGGGAGGGCACCCAAAGGGGTTGCCCTCATTTAATATTTTATCTGACATTGCCTATTAGTTGTTGCAAGCTGGTGTTGCCACTTCAGCTATATCCCCAGCATATATTGGGTAAAGTAGAGGCATTTGTAGGAATCATAAAGTGTTCAAAGGTTTGTCTGCAGTGGTGGCTCCCCAGACATATACCTGCTTAGTGAATAACAACTTACTATACTTTGGGATGTTGGACACTTGTATGTCATCCTTTATTATTAGAGAAATCATCATTGTATGAAAGCACTGGGTGCCAGAAAGGTATTTTAAATAATGCGTAACAGTATGAGCTCTGAGTATAGATAGTCTGGAGTTACCTACCCTTGTTGTACCTCAGTTTTCTAATCTGCAAATTGGGAGTAATAATAATAATAATTTCATAGGACTCTTGTGAGGATGAAATGAGTTAATATACATAAAGCTGTTAGGAAGTGACTAGCACATGTAAGTACTCAATAAATGTGAGTTGACTGGGCTCGGTGGCTCAACCTGTAATCCTTCGCTTTGGGAGGCTGAGGTGAGTGGATTGCCTGAGCCTGCGGGTTCGAGATCCGCCTGGGCAACTTGGCGAAACCTCATTTCTACAATAAATCAAAAAATTAGCCGGGTGTGGTAACGCGCACCTGTAGTTCTAGCTACTTGGAAGACTGAGGCGGAAGGATCACCAGAGCTCAGCAGGTCGAGGCTGCGGTGGCCGGGAGCGGCCACTGCACTCTAGTCTGGGTAACAGAGTGAGACTCCAACTCAAAAAAAAAAAAAAATTACAGAGAATCGGTATTTATGAAAATAAGTAAACTGGGTTTAACCTACTTCATGAGCTTGAGTTATGGAACTAGAATACCTGGGTTGAATCAAATTTATGTTGGTCGATAGATATGTTAACACCTCAAGTAACTGAAACTCCCAGGATCTACTTTTCCAATTTTCAGATAAGAAAAATATTATTCCCTTATTTGAGAATAATAATATTGCCTGTCTTGAAAGATTATTGAGAAGATTAAATGAATTAATGTAGGCTAAGTATTTAAAGCTGTGTCTGGCATATTGAAAGCTCTGTGTGATAATTGATTATTATTATCTTTTAAAACAATCCCTCTGTTTCCAGTAGCCCAGTGCTCCACGTTTCCTCAGGACACACCATTTAAATTCACACAACTACACTTTTGCTACTTTCTCTGGTTGGGTACATGACTTTCCTGCTCATATTTGATGTCATTTGCCTATTTTTCAACAACAGATTGAAGTCCCACTTATTATTTAAATTATTCTCTGAATACCCCAGCCCTTGTGATCTCTCCAATTGTAGAACTCTGACTGAGTGTGTGTATGCATCTACCTCACATTTGGTGCTTATCACATCCTGCCTTATATTATCATGTTACCAACAGACCATGATTTTCTTAGTAGCACACTTTGATGAAGCACATTGCTACATTAAAGAGACTTGTGTAGCAAGGAACTGAGGTCAGCTTTGAGACAAAAATTGGCTAAAAATTGAAGAACTGGAGCTCTCAATTGAATTAGTGAGGAACCAAATTATTGTGAAAACTTAATATAGTTGAAGTGTATACTCCTCAGCTGAGTCTTCAGATGCAACCTCAACTCTGGCCAACATCTTGATTGCAACCTTGTGAGATGATTCAGCTAAGCCTTGCCTAGACTCCTGGCCCACAGACACTGTGAGATACCAAACATGCATCTTAAGCTGCTATGATTATGATCATCTGCTATATAGCAATAGATAAGTTACAAACTTGGGATGGTAGAAGGAGAAAAAGCAGATATTAGTATCTCACTTTCAAGATAGAGTAAAGGAAACAATTTGAAGCACATAGTTTAGTGTTGCTAAAATGTCATGTAGTAAATATACTACATATACATTTCCATGTCGTATAGTAAATGTAATACTTTGGAGGAGATATGCAAAGAGAAACTCAAACATCATGTCTTAGAAAGTTTTTCCTAGGTGGAACATCTCCCCGACTGCATGATAAATATCTTTCATTATCTGCAAATAACAGCAAAGAGCTTGCTTGCTGAACAAGATGTCAGTTTTCTTCCACTGCACAAAGATTTGAGACCTTGAGGGAACTTACAATTTAATCAAGAAAAAGACCAGATAGAGTGTCTTTTCTCAGCTCCAGTCCCTATTCTCAAAACTTCTCATTTATTTCTTGTTTACTCTGTTTTCTTCTTGCAATGTTACCTCATTAGACAGACGTGAATGTTATAATGTAAGAATAAAAAAGAAGAGCACTTTTGCCCTCCTCCCAGTTGAATTTTCCATACACTTACTCAGAATATAGATAGTGCTTATTAATGTATAAAGAACTGCAGCTCAGCTAAAAATATTTGCCTTATGAAAATGTTGCCATACAGCTGAAAATATCTGTCATATGAAAGCTAATCTGCCTTAATCCAATAGAGGTAGCAGCGTGTTGTATAATAAAGAACAAGAACTTAGAAGCTAGAAAACATTTGCATTTGAATCTTGCTTCTACAATGTGCCGGTGTTGAGACTTTTATTGTTTCTAAATCTCAATGAATCTTTTTTATCATCAGTGAAACTGTGATGAAAACAGCTATCTCAGGGTTACTTTGATAAGTATATTAAGTAATGAATATAGTGTCTTTGTGATCTTCTGACAGTTTCTCAAATATCAATTACCTTCTCTGTACCTCCTCCCTGTCCCTTCTGCTTACCACACAAATTCACACAGGCAAATCTACATTTCTTTCCACAGGGTGTCCAGGTTATACCGCTCACATAGGAGAACTGATCTTTGGCATAGCACAGCAAGAGCCACAGCTTCTTTCTGGAGCTGAGGACTGAGTTCTTTACTTTTTCTTGAAAGCCAGCAGAATTTTTTAAAAAACAGACAAATTGTCTGTATCTATTATGAACAATGCAATATTTTGAAATAGATCTCTCTGTTGTAAAATGACTAGATCTAGATAATTAACACATGCATTACCTCATACAGTTATCATTTTTGTGCTGAGAATACTTAACATTCACTCTCTCAACATTTTTCAAGAATACACTGTAATTCCAGGGCAGGAACTTGGCCTGCAAAAGGAGCAGTGAAGTGGCCTTGTAGGACCTGAAAAAAAAAGAAAAGAAAGAACAAGGAAAGTAAAAAAATAACTGTTATTATTATTAACTGTAGTCACCATGTTGTATAATAGCTCTCTTGAACTCATTATTCCTATCTAACTAAAAGTTTTTAACCTTTGGCCAGCATCTCCCCCAAACCCCTGCCTCCCATGTCCCTAGCCCCTGATAACCACTATTTTACTCTCTAGTTTTACACTATCACCTTTTTTAGATTCTGCATATGATTGAGTTCATACAGTATTTGTCCTTCTGTGCCTGGCTTATTTCACTTAACATAGTGTCTTTTAAGTTTATCTATGTTATTGCAAACAGTAGGCTTTTCTTCTTCTTTATGGCTAGATAGTATTACAATGTGTATATATATGACATTTTCTTTATCCATTTATCCACTGATGGACACTTAGACTGATTCTGTATCTTAACCACTGTGAATAATGCTGCAATAAACATGGGAGTGAAAATAGTACCTCACACCACTATAGTAGCTGTTATCAGAAAGACAAAAGATAATAAGTTTTAGCAAGGATGAGGGAAAAAGAAAATCTTTGAATACTATTGGCGGGAATGTAAATTAGTACTGTCATTATGAAAAACAGTATGGAGTTTTCTCAAAAAAATAAAAATAGAATGACCATATAATATAGCAATTTCACTGCAGAGTATATATCCAAAGGCCTGTGGAATTTTAATGTAAATGTTTTGTTCCCATTGTTCATCTCTGAGACACTCAGATGAAGTTATTCATCAAGCTGAAAAAATATTTGGTACCAGGGATATTAGATTTCAAAAATGACCCAGGATCACTTTTGACTCTGATTCAGAACAAATCTGTTGCTATGTTTATAGATATACAGATGTACATATAAACTTTCAAGAGTTTTCTTTCATATTTGAAAATGCTAAGCTCTAAAGTGTTTTCCACTCTGTGAGTCAGTTGCAGGCTGTCCACGCACTTTTTTGATAAACTGGCATTTGTCTACTCCTTGCCAGAAAGAGAGACATTTGCCATTTTTCTCCAACCAGTTTTAATTAATTTGACCCATGTTACAAAGTTCAGCATTTGGTTAGTCATTATTTTTGTTGTGTCAGAAGAATTGTTCAGCTTTTTCTCACCATTAATTAAGTTAGTATACTAACCCTGAACAAGGAGGTGACTTTAATTTTGCCTTAGAGTGAATATTATACTATTCACCCCTTGGCTGAAGTAAAAAGTTTGACATTGCGTAAACTGGGGTCCATTTTTTAGTGTGCCTGCTGCCTAAAATGTAATTACATAATGATTCACTATTAGCTAATTTTTAAACTAAATTTTGGAATACAATTTTCTGTCATTGTTAGTTTAAGTCCATAGAGACATATGAATGACACTTCCAAACTGTATTGAGTTTAGTGGTGGCACTAGGCAAGACACTACAGCTTGAATAATAATAGTAGGAATTATATATCCAGCCTTCTTATTTCAATTATTTGCAATGAGGTGTTAATGAAGCTGACATCTTAGATTTAGTCAATTGGATTCTAAATGCACATATTGCCTTAGCATTATCCAGAAATTCAAAATGCATGTATTTTGTCATTTGAAGTCAGGAAGAATTGCTAATAACTACATGAAAAATCTCTCATTTTAGCTGAAAAAAATGTTTCTACTATAAGCCCAACGAATGCTGAATTAGTAGGAGGGCTGGACTTTAGCATAAATAAAGTATAACATCTTTCAAGTGATATAATGTTAGAACACTATCTTAGTTTGGATTTCCCCCAAAACAAAGAGGAGGCAAGGACATGGGTGCAGGAAGGTTTTTAAGAATGGGATCCTGGGAAAGATCTGAGAGAGTAAGAAAAGAGAAAAAGGAAAAGTCACAGGGAGAGAGAGGAGAGATGATGAGTGGAAAGGAGGGGAGAAGAAGGAAGACGAGAAGGGAGGGGAAAGAAGAAGGGAGGGAAGGAGAGGACAGAGGGAGGGGGAGAGAGAGCGATAGAAGAGAAGAGAGACAGTGGAGAGGAGAGAGAGAAAGAGAGAGAAAGAGAGGAGATAGAAACAGAGAGGGACAGGGAGGAGAAAGAGAGAGAGAGAGAGAGAGAGGGAGGTAGGGAGGGGGGGGGGAGAGAGAGAGAGAGAGAGAGAGAGAATGAGTCTTCCAGGATTTATGGGAAAAGTATAGACTAGAATGCCACTCAGAATTGTTCACATAATTAATAGGAGGAGTAATATTCTATCTTTGATCCCCAATTGTTCAAGAACATTCTTTAGAGTATTAACTGTTCTGTGCTTCTGGAATATTCCAGCATCTACGGGCAGCAATATCCCAAATACCATGTTATGAAAGACCTTGAGACAAAATGAGAAAAGATAGGGTGTGACATTTGAGGTAGGACATTGATGGAACAAGGTGAATCCAAGCCCCCCGGAATTGCAACTGAATTGGAGTTGTGCCATTGGCATATAATGTCATCACCTCTGTTTTAGTAGAGTTTTCCTTTGAAATTCTTTTCTAGCCAGTTCCTAAAATTTCCTTCTTGGTAAACTTTAAATCAAAGATAAGTTCAAAGGGTGAATGCCTACTACAGAAAAAAATCAAATACAAAATCACATTATTATAAAAGTGGTGAGTCTCAGAGATTTCATGAGCAGGTAAGTAATTTGATGACACTTGCTTCCTGAAAGCCGCAGGCATCAAGAAATGAGAAAAGAAACACATATAGCTAATTCTGATTCATCTTACAATTGTTTTTGGTGAGTTGATCAGTAATATAATTTTTCACATTGTTAGACAATTGTCATAGCTAAATGCGTCAACTATGAGCACACATAGACTTTAAAGCCATTGTCTAAATTATCTATTGGTAACAAACCATCCCAAAATGTAGTGACCGAAAACAACTATTGTGTTATATCTCAGGATTTGGGGGCCTAAGAATCTAAGCATAGTATAATTAGAGTGATTTTTCTGCATCAACTGAAGTGACTCAGTGATATTCAGCTGGTTGATATGCTGGCTTGGGAATCCAAATGGTTTTGCACATATGTCTGACACTTTGGTGAAGATGACTGCATGGCTGGACTAAATTTTGACTGTACACTGAAGAATCTGTATATGTCTACTCTTGCATAGTGTTCTCAGAGTAAGTAGATTTCTTACAAGGCCCCTTGAAGACTTCAAAGAGAATAATCCCTGAGGTCTGGGTAGAAACTGGAAATTTCTTAAAATATGACCTCTACAGAACCATAGTGTCACTTCTGTCATATACAATTAGTCAAGCATTTCACTAAGCCAGTGCAGATCCAGAGAGGGGAATTGAACTCTGTTTCTTAATGCAAGGAGTAGCAAATAATTATAGCCATCTTTAATCTGTTGCAGCTGTTGTATTTGATCTTGACTTCAAATTAATGTTTTTAAGGAACTCTAAGAATGCTGTGAAGGTTTGCTTCAGCACAGTAAGGCCTCTCCTCTTAAAAGGCAAAAAAAAAAACAAAACCAAAAAACTAAACTCCAGTTTACATATCAGTCTCAGAAGGAAAGGTTAGTCAAAGACTAAATAAACAACATAATTTTGAAAGCAGATGGAAATACTGCAAATATTTATTATACTGATTGCTAATGAAACTTTGGAATGTGGTTTAATAATTAGGTTCATACCTTGAAATGCTTAATATCACATAGTTAGTTCCCCTGTTATGACAAGATTCATTCATTATACAAAAACATCTTATCTAACTAAAATATTTATAACACTTTTCATGAAGAGTTTTGTCACATCTAGAACAAAACACAGTTTTATGTTTTAACTATACCTGTTATTTATGTTTTAACCATACCTGTTATAGAGTATATGCTTGAAGGTGTCATATTATTTTCTAAAAATCCTTGATAAATTAGCAGTGGTAGAATTTTTCTGTTCATATAATTTCCCATTAATAATTAACAAAGCAAATCTCTGTAGTAGCAGATTTATCACAGTTTACTTTTGGACTTGACCATTTATAGCTTTTAGAGTAAGTTGCAGGCAGTCTTCCATTTCTCCTGTGCCGTACAGGAATGTGTTTAGCATCTGTGTGTTTACTTGGAATGTAATGAATCCCAGAGGCTCCTGTGTTTGTCTTAGTACTCCCAAAAGAACAACTTCAACAAAGATAACAGTCACAGAGTCAGCAGTCCCTCCAAGACTGAGTAGAAAATGACTACACTAGTAGCCTCGGGACATTGCTACTGATTGCCAATTTTGTCTGACTATTGAATAAATAGAAGAGCAGTTCCCCCTTCATAGGCCCTATTGTGGAGGTGTAGATTTTCCCTTTCACTCCAAAGCACTGGTCTCTGAGGGCTGGCAGTGAAACCACTAACCAAGTGGTTAATGAGGCAGACAACTCTGAACCATGGTCATGTTCCAGGCAAGGTCATAACTTAGTAACAATTTGATTATAGATCCCCCTTGTGTTCTCATTTAGTGTTCCTCTCTGAGGCCTATTTTAGAGCCTCATCTTACCTCAGGTCTGCCCTGTTCAGATAGCGGTCTTATATGAAAAGTCTGATCTATTGCAAGTTTTCTAAAGTTTCTCTTGTCTCTAATATTTCCCACTAATCTAATCTAAAAATCATTCCCAAATTAACTATTCCAAAGGAAAATTAAGGTTTGTAAAGTGTGGGGGGAATGCTATTGCCTGGCATCTTGTGTCTTAATCCAGAATGCTCCATGACCCTAGGTCATTCTATCATCTACCCTCCTCCCAGTGTTTCCACTTCCAGGCCTGCTCCCCTACTCCAACATGAAGAACCCCCCTAGAAGTCACCTTCAGAAAGTTGTCCCTGACACCAGGACTAAGATCTTTATTTCTACCTCCTCTGAAACCCCGTTATGAGTTACTTACACATTTCTTATAGTACATATTTTTGTCTGTTCTATAGTGTAGATATTTTGAAGTAACCCCCCTTCTCACCACTGAATGCGCTATTTGAATGCTCTTTGCAGAAACATTTATTTTTATTTCAAAGGGCAGTTTTTGTACTAAAGAGTTTTTCTTTTGAAAGTCCATTAACAAATGCACTTAGTAAAGAGTATAAACAGAATTTTAAAGGATATATATACTGAAATTTAAATGTCCCTCCTACCTCAGACTCCGAATCCCCTTGACAAAAGCACCTACTATTAACAGTTTATTGTTTATACCTTCTAATAAATGGTACTGCATCTACAAATATTAAGACACTATTCTGTGCCATAGGTTTATCTTTATAATTAATAATTCATAAAGTCTTTTCTACACTAGCACATATTAATCCATTTAGTTATAATATTCCATTGTATACACATACTATAATTTATTTAAATAGTACCATGTTGACTACATGTCGGTCATTTCCATTCTTTTGACATTAGTAATAATACTGCAATAAAATTATTGTATTATATTTATGCACATATGCGAGTACAACTTATGATCATTTCCTATAAGCAGAATTTCTGAATCAACAGATATATTTTACCAGATTGTCCTCCAAAGAAGGTGAATCAATTTATATAAAAGTTTTTTTTTAATTTCAGGTTTTATTTATGAGTCTTAGAATTAAAAGTAAACCTTATATGGAATATACTTTTTTCTAGAAATTTTAACCTAATTGTTGTTATTTTACACAACAATTTATCCAATATACTTTACATTTATTCTTTATGTTTGGAAAAAAATAGTGCTGTGAATCCCACTGGGATCTGGATTCCAGGCTGGAGAGATATGGTACTAGTATAGATAGCTGTGTGTGTGTGTGTGTGTGTGTGTGTGTGTGTGTGTGTGTGTGGAAAGAAAAAAGTATTTTTCCTATTTATGTATAGTGAATCATTGGTAGATCCCTTCTACCTATGTATACCACCAGTTCTCCTTGAAAGATAGATGACCTATGTGGTAGGAGGAATTCTAAGATGACCCCCAATTATGTATGCTCTTTTAAAATTGCCTCCCTTTGAGTGTGAAAGGAACCTTTTAATTTCATGGAATATTATTTCTAGTATATGTTAATTATATGACAAAATGGCTTTTACAGATGTAATTAAGGTCCCTAATAGTTGATCTTGAGTTAATCCCAGGGAGTTTATCCTGAATGGGCTGATATTTGTGTTCTTTAAAGGCTATCTAGAATCAGGAGACAGTTGTCTTGTTTTGAGAGAGCCTCATGGTTAGAATCTGAGGGAGGGGGCTTTTGTTTTTGAAAGCTAATGGCCAGCAAGAAAATGGTAACCTCAGTCCTATAGCTTTAAGGATCTAAATTCTGTCAACAACCTAAATAAACTTCAAAGAATACTCTGAATTTTGGGTCAGATCACAGCTCTGGCCAGTAATTTGATTATGGCTCGTGAGACCATGAGAAGAGACTCAGTTAACTTATGTCCAGAATTCTAATTCAGGGAAACAGTTGTGGCAATTTATTGCATAGAAAGAGACAATTAACATTTAATGGAGCAGAAAAGTAGTATTACTCGGTGGTTATCAGCAGAGGCTATAGAATTGGGCCTAAGATCTATCCCCAGCACACTTGATGTAGTATTTGTATAACTTTAGATAACATCTCTTATCCTCAGTTTCTTCATCTGTAAAATAGGTATATAATACTTATATTCAATGGTTGTTATAAGCATTAATGAACTAATGTAAGTTTTATATTTAATGTATTGCTTGACACACTGAATGTTCAAATAATTATAGCAACAAATATTGTTTAAATATAAAGTCTTTATTTCTGGATTTTTTTTATCGTTAATACCCAAAGTCCACATTAGACTAACCCCACAGGATATGTGGACACATTTAAGAGCAATTATGCATCTGTAGAAATGATTTTCTGAAATATCACATTTTCCTTGAGATATATCTCCCAGATTTAAAGTACTCAAAACTTGAGACTGGTTAATACAGCTAAATGAATCATCATCAAATGCACTCAAAAGATGTTGATAAAGACAGTTTTATAATGAGCTTAGGGAGTTCTTCAACTCAAGCATATGTGCAGTTTCCATGAAAATTGATGCTTCTCCAATCAAATTCCCCTTCCTTACTGTGGACCTAATTTACTGAATTAAAACATGACCTGAAGTTTGGTCTATGTATGCCTTGAATGCCATCATAACATAGTCTTTATTCTGAAGGTTATAATAAGCCATCAAATACTTTTTAAGAGAAAAAACAACAGGATGCTTTATGTGATAGATTGCAAAATTGAGTACAAAATTTTGTTGTTTATACTAAAAGGTATAATATATCTTCTCTCTTACTCCAAGTCTGAGGTTGCCCAGGTTACTTTTTTGCCCATGGAAAAACAGTAAAATTGGCACAAGCAGAGACCTGAAATGTGTTTACACTTTGGAGTTCTGTGTCTCTTGCTGAGTTCTTCAGAATTCAAAGTGACAAGCCCATGCTAGGATGATTAAAGAATCAAGTGGAACAGAAACTAGTTTTTGCAGCTAAAGCCCTTCTAAAGCAATTGTACCTCAGTCAATCTCATACTTGATATAAGAATGAGCCTATGGGTTTCAGGTTCTGTTCAGGAATTGGATGCCAGTTCCTATTTCCATGAGGGTATGTCCCTCATTTTCAAGGGTTCTTATGGTTTGAGGTTTTACATTTAGGTCTCTGATCCATTTGGAGTTAATTTTTGTGTATGGGGATAGATAGGGGTCCTGCTTTAATATTCTGCATGTGGTCAACCAGTTTTCCCAGCACCATTTACTGAATAGGTTCTCCTCTCCCCATTGGTAGGTGGTGGAGGCTTTGTCGAAGATGAGTTGGTTGAGAAATTGAGGTTTTGCTTCTGGAATCTCGATTCTATTCCATTGGTCTA
>CAUYQG010031066.1:0-36124 GCA_963574415.1 Tarsius wallacei | reverse complement strand
TTTTTTTTCTATGATATTTTTGTCTTCTATATTCCATATTTGGGCTTTTACTTTGGTGATCTGGATTCTTCTGCTGAAGTTAAGGTTTTGGTGGTCTTGTCTTTCTAGCTCCCTTAGGTGATTTGTTAGGCTGTTAACTAGTGAGCTTTTCATTTTCTTGATGTGTGTTCATAAAGAAAAGAATTCCCCTCACAGTACTGTTTTAATGGCATCCCAGAGGTGTTGGTAAGATGTGGTCTCCTGTAGATAGCATATTGTTGTATCTTTTTTTTCTTAAACATAGTTTGCCATTCTATATCTTTTCAGTGGTGCATTTAGTCCATTCACATCCAGGTTAATTATTGAGATGTGAGAATTTATCCCTGTTATGGGGTTCTTATAGAGTTTGTTATTGTTGTTTGTTTGCTTATTTGTTTGTTGGTTTTCTTTTGATTTAGGGGTTGATACATATGTATGTTTTCTATCTTTTTCCTGCATTCTTGGGAAAAGTGTGGTCATTCTTTTTTTTCTTTCTTCTGTATTTAATACTTTCTTAAGCATTTCTTATAGAGCTGGTCTGGAGGTGGTGTAAACTCTTATGGGATTGAATGTCTGGGAAGGATTTGAAATATCCATCGCTGATGAAGCTTAGCTTAGCTGGATAGGAAATGCTTGGTTGGAATTGTTTATCTTTGGGAACTTTGACGATAGGACTCTAGTCTCTTCTAGCCTGTAGTGTTTCTGTAGATAAGTCTGCTGTTATTTTGTTGGGTCTTTCCCAATAAGTGGTTGGACCTTTCTCTCTTGCTGCCCTTAGAAATTTTTCTTTTTTATACCTACTTTATGTAAGTGAATTACTATGTTTCTAGGAGTTGGTCTCATTTGATGTCTTGCAGGGGTTCTCTGAATTTCTGGCATGTGAATGGTCACGTCTCTGATGAGATGAGGGAAGTTTTCTTGAATAATTTCATGGAATGTTTGTTCCAGGGTGGTCACTGTTTCTCTATCTTCCTCAGGAATGCCAGTTTTTGTAGGCTTGGCTTCTTGATGTAATCGCACATCTCTTGGAAACTTTGTTCTGTCTTTTTAAATTTCTTTTCTATGTTCTTAAGAGTTTGCATTAGTTCTTATATTTTGGTCATCAAGGTCTGAAATTCTTTCTTCTGCTTGGTTAATTCTGCTTTCCATGCTTTTCAGTCTGTTATTTATTTCCAAACTTCAAGACCTCACTGAATGCCCTAGTGGAAATTGATGGAAAGCAAATGGGCTGCCAGTCCTTAAACAAATTATGCAGACCTAGAAAATGAGTGTTTTTAGCATGACCAAGAGGAATGATGTTCAGAGACCTCTTCCCCCATGTGCTTTAAACTACTTAAGTCCTAGAATCCTATTATAATGCAAGGTGGGAGGCATGAAGCATGAAAAATTAGGAACACTGAATTTCTCAACAACCTTGGTCATTTGGGAGGACAGCTTAGAGATTGGTGTGACTTGATCCTTAAAAGAAATAAATGTGGCATCTCATCTGCCACAAGCATTAAACAGAAATGTATTTCTGTCACATCAGGTCAAAAAAACTCTGAAAGCAGAAGGTAGCCATGGATTGGGGTTTAAAATAAGAAAGTACATTAATTATATCTTTAATATCTTCAATATTGTTCTGATGGCAATCAATATGACAGAAGTCATAAAGGGTAAAGATGGTGGTATCACCATTCAAGAAGGAGGTGTATTTTACAAACATACTGGAGAGTTAAGCATCAGAAAAAGATTAGCATAAGAAAGAGGTATCTTAAGTTAGGAAGTCCTTATGAATTCCCAAATCATACAACAGAAGCAGCTGATTATTCTGATGATATGCAATCTACACTTCATTCAAGACATTACTATGTCTAATAAAGCTGGATATTATTTGCTGACTGAAACACACTGCTTTTCCTGTCTTGAGACACAGTCAGAATTGCAGGTAACGTGGCGAGATGGAAGGTGTGTGGAGAAGGAATAGGTTTTGAGTCAAGCCTAGTCATTAGGAAGATAGACATTAAGGAAAATGATTCTCAACCTTAGCTTTTTGATCCAGGAGTGTGCAATCACTTACCATATGATTGTATATTAGAAAATAAAATCATACCTTTCAACTTTGAACTCTTGATTTTGCAGCCCTGTGTCTTGGATTTGGTTTTCTTCCACGGGTTTAGCTTACCTTAACCATTTTGGCTCCAGGTAAGTGGGAAGGATCTTTTACTTAGAGTATAATCTCCTTTGTCTTAGGCTCAGCTTATTGGAATACATTCCTGTTCTAATTACATGCTTATAGCTGGCTCAGCCATCTCCACATGCCTACAAAAGAAAAGTTTGCAGACAAAACCTGGTTTCCAAGGCAAGGGAAGCTGATGTCCAGCTGAACAAGAGTAAATAGTTTTCACATGTTATCTCAATATCTCAATAAGTAGACAGATCCCCCAAAAGATGGTGATGGGGAGTCTATATCAGAAATCCACATAAGTAGTTGGCATCAAGAGAATAAGTCAGTTCATGAAGTTGGAGAATTCGGAGAAAAGGACTGGGAGCAGCAAGTCAGGGAGGGACCTTGTCCTAGGAGGGAAGTAGGGCACTCAACTGGGGAGCTGGACTAGGGACTCAGGAAGAGTATCCAGGTTAGCAAATAAGGTAAAAGGACTGGGTGCTGCATCTCAGGAGTAAGACCCAAACACAGCATCTCACCAAGGTAAAAGGTTGTGGTTCTATGAATTATCAAGAGTGAATTGACCTTGGAGAATAAGAGGCTAGAACCACTGAAGTTCCTTCTACTATTACCACTCCTTCTACTACATCAGCAACATTAAAATGTGTTATGTTTTTACCATGTGCTAGGCATCATGCTGAGTGTTACTTATGAGGAGCCACCCCCCTGCAAAACCTGAAATTTATTTATAAAAAACTGTGTATCTATTCTTACATGTTTAAACTTCAGTCACCGTCAAAGCACTCTCCGTTTGATGCACTACACCTATCAAGACGTTTTTTTTCACTGCTCAAAACAGTTTTTGAACTTTTCCATTTTGACACCTTTGAGTGCTTCCGCTGTTTTTTGTTTCACCTCTAACACATTGGCAAACGTTTCCTTTTGAGGACTTTTTGCATCCAGGGAAATGAAAAAAAGTCACTCAGGGCAAGATTAGGTGAATAGGAAGGGTGGGGTATGAGGTCATCTGTTTTTGGTCAAAGCTGCTGAACATCAGCATGATGGTGGGCAAGATGCTTGTGTAAATCACTCATTATGAAATGGGCAAACACACTGAAAGAACCTCAAAAAGCAACAACAATAAAAAAACCTCACTGAAGCCAAATGCAGCCTCCCACAACAACGCTAGCTGGTGTGTTCCTAGAAAACTTACCTAGCCAGGAAGTCTGTACTATAAGGGATCCATCCTCCAAAAAATAATTACAGTTTTTTGGGATCCTCTCTTTGTTTGCATTAGCTCATTTAATCCATAAAACAAATCTATAGGGCAAATGCTATTAGCATGCTTATTTTACAGTTGAGGAAATTGAAGCACAGAGAGGTTAAAAAATTTCTAGAAGGAATAACTAGATAACATGTAAAAGTAAACTCGAATTCATTTTTCATAGTGTACACTAGGATAAATACCAAATGTTTTAGATTTTTAAATATAAAACCAGGTGAATCCATCTATAACCTTAGATTGACTCAAAATCCAGAAACAATAAAAAATTATAGATAAATATGATTACACAAAAATATAAATTATTGAAATCAAGAAAGACAGTAAGCAAAGTAAAAAGACAAGATCAATATTTATAGCTTATAACACAGAACAGGGGATATCATATTTTGTAAAATGTTCCCAAAAAGGAGAAAAAGAAGAAGAAAATCCTATCGAAAAAAATGTTGGAATGAAAGTCTAAAACACACAGAAAATAAAATTTAAGTGTATTTTAGCCACACAAAAATAGGCATAACTCATTTATAATCAGAGAAATGGAAATTAAAAGTATAGTGAGATTGGTAAAAATTCAAAAGTTTGACAATATATTCACATGTAGGAGCACTCTTATATATTCCTATGAATGCAAAACACTACAACCACTGGAAAGAAACTTGGGAGCCTCTAGAAAAAATGCACACTTATTTTATTTTAATTCAACAAACCCAGTTTTAAGAATCTATCATAAAGACACAGATGGAAAATGCGAAAAGGTAAGTGTACAGGCTATTTATTACAGAATATGTGTAACAACAATGACTAGAGACAGACTCAAAGGTCCACTAATGGGCCTGGTTAGATACATTAAGTTATAACCTTGCAGTAGAATATTATGTGGCTGTAAGAATGAGGGTGCACAAGGTATAGCTATATACTACTATGGAATTAACAGTGTTAAGTGCAAAGAGCAAGGAGGAGAAAATCTGATTGGTACCTATTCACCTAAGAATGTGAGGAAATATGGCAGGATAAATCATCATTCCCCAAATATGTGTCAGTCCTAATTCCTAGATTCTGAAGTATGTTACCTTACACGGCTAAAAGGCCTTTTCGGATGTAATTGAATTAAGGACCTTGAGATGGAAAATTGTTCTGGATTATTTAGATAGGCCAAGATAATCTCAAGGGTCAAGATCAAGACGGAAGAGAGGAGGCAGCAGCAAATGTGACTGGAGAAGAATGCAGTCAAATTTATCTATATTTTCCTTTATTGCTTCTGGATTTTCTGGGGTCAGTCTAAGGTTATAGATGTATTCACCTGGTTTTTCTTCTAGTCCTTTTATATTTTTATTTTTATATTTAAAAATCTGAAATATTTGGAATGTATCCTAGTGTACACTGTGAGAAATGAATTCAAGTTTACCTTTCTCTCTGAAGCAACATTGTTGACTTTGAGGACAGACAAAGTGGTCCACTAGCCAAGAAATGTGGGTGGCCTCCAAAAGCTTCAAAAAACAAGGCAGTGGATTTCCCCCTTGAGCCTCCAGAAAGGCACAGAGCCCTGCCAACATATTGATTTTAGCCCAGTGAGAGCTTTTTCAGACTCCTAGCCTACAGAACTGTATATAACGAATTTGCATTGTTTTAAAGCCTAGATTTGTAGTAATTTGCCATGACAGAAATGGAAAACTAATACAGAAAAGAAAACATAAAATGGAAAGAGTGGTTACATATAAGGGGTAGTAGGATATAGGATGAAGTAGCCAGGGTTAGAAACTAGACTTGTTTTATAGATTTGTTGTGAACCATGTAAATATTTTACTTACTTGTAAAAAAATTAAGGTAAAAAAATTAATCCATAAAAAAATGAAAACAAACAAGTGAGTTGGTAGCATAACCACACAGGGATTCAAAATGACTTAAAAAAACCAGTAACTTGGCTATAATTCTTAATATAATATATTCTAAAAACGAAAGAAAACTGTAAGAAAAAACTGTACACTATTTTCACTAATCATTTGCTTGGTGGTAACTTGTTTATTATTATTCTGAGACTATTGTAGGTATATTGTGAGATAAAGCAAATGAGAGATATTTGGCATTCTATCATTCTGTGTTATTAGAATGCAGATTCTCAGCAAGAAGAAAAGGAGATTCAGTTTAAAGACCAAAGAGGTTAAGTTAAAAATGCTATAGTCTTCAATTTGAATTGGAAATATCAAGCTAAACCTATAAATTTTATTTAAGACAAAATTTTTCCTAGCTTTTTTTTTTGCTAAAAACACCGAGAAATAATGACTAACCCAATGGCAGCGAATACTCTTAGTGCCCAGATTAATATCTCCAAATACAATTTCTCACTAACAAGAACCAGAACTCCTTAGAGATTTAAATGATTTCAAGTCCATAAAAATATGTACATGATGAGTCTGGAAAAGTTTATCATCATACATGGCAATGAAGCAATAAAAGATGACTCAAGTTGTGTCAAAGTACACAGAAACCAACTCAAAGAGTCACCCACTGGCCAAAATGCGTGGGCATAAATAAAGATAATAACTGCAATTGGATTGAAGTACTTCAGGTACATTTAAATATAGGAGTGTCCAAAGATAAACTTATTGGCCATTGTTAAAGATGCTCAGATAGCAACTCTTTATTTGGAATACTAATTTTTTTCTATGCGAACTATACCTTTGGATAACACAATAGCAGAGGAGGAAAAGTTTCCCTTTCCATAGCTATTTCAGCCAATAAATGGAGAAGTAATGAGAGTTTAGCATATTATCATTTCACAACATCTAGTGAATTAGTGGATCTAATCATGATCACCAATGGCTGTTAATATCACCAAAGAGAAAGAACCGGAATTGTGCCTGTTGATGAAAGAACACAGCACTACCTATGAAGTACTTTTGCCAAAATCAAACTTGAATCTGATCAAGCCTCTAGATCCAGTAGCAATTTACCAGGAAATTAGATAAAGAAACATACTAAATGGACCACATTTCTGCACTAAGTAAAATTCAGATGATGGGAAACTCTATGAGACAATTTAATTTCTCCAAAAAATAAATTGCAAGGTAAAAAAATGTAATGGGGAAGATAAGTTACAAGAGGCCTAACATTTTAAGCTACCACAAAGTATAGATCTTATTTAGACCCTCATTCAAGCAAATGTAAAGCAATTAAGAGATAATTGGAAATTTGAACATTTACTGGATTTTGATCGTGGTAAGAAATTGCAAGCTTTATCAGGCAATACTTCATGGTTAGTGTTTTGTTTTTTTAAAGAGTCCTTGTCGTCTAGAGCTGTATACTAACATATTTATTGATGAACTCATATGATTCCTTGCATTTGCTTCTAAATAGTACAAAAAAGGGAATGAATGAAAATTGACCTGAAACAAGATTGGCCATGAGCTGATAATTGTTGAAGAATGGTTATGAGTACATGAGTGCTTTAGTGTTTGTTATTTTACTTAATATACTGGGGGTGCCAAAAAAAAGTATATACACATTTTCTAAGAGATGTTATCTATGATGTTACTTTTAGTTCGCCGTAGTCAAAAGTGTCTGCATGCTGATGGTAACTATTTTGAACACCTTTTGTAACTGCAGAAATCAAATGTGATTTGTATCCATTTTTGTTATTGGTATATTGAGTATTATAATTTTATTACAGCTTTTTCCTTTCTTAAAATATGTATACATTTTCTGGCACCCTCTGCATTTTAAAATGTTTGCATGATAAGAATGTTTTATTTTTAAAAAGTGATACCTACATACACACACATACATATAAGTGCATGCACAGAATAACTTGCATAATTTCTCATAGTTAGCAAGAAATGAAGCTGAAATTCAAATTATGATATAATTCCAGATTCCCTTCCCTTTACATTACATTGACTACACCATACTGTCTCTAAGCATAGATGAAAAATATCCCCTCAGTGTCTGTCAACTTATATCACCACACCAAACAATCAAAGGGAAAAGATGCGTTCCCTGATGGAGTTCAGAATCTGAGTTGCTAAGGACACAGGGTAGTGTCTATGACTCTGTCTCATCACCACAATTGTCAAAAATCAGGTAATGTCTTTTTAAAAACAAGTTATTCTAGACCCTTGTGGATCTCTATTAGCTGATTTACTGTGGGCCAGAATCTAGACAGGTGTATCAGGACATAACAGGGTAGATATCTATAGCTGGTATCAGGGCTGAAAGTTTCACTGAGCTAATTCCACTGAATGTCTAAAACTGAGAGGTCAAGAGGGAGGCTGGTGAGGGTTTAGAGTCTACAGTGATAAATTGTACACAATAGCCTTTTAAATCAGAGATGTTGTGGTGAAGGTAGGCAAGAGCACAAGCTGAGGGGTTGTAGACAGGATACTGTCAGAGAGAAGTGAGAAGATGGATGAACCTGATTCACAGGTAGGATATATTTGCCCTCATATTTCCTCTTTCCCCATGCAGGGATAGTTGTGACCAGTCAGAGGCAAGGCACCAAGACCTGATACAATCAGGGGAAGAGTAAGTGAATGGAAGGATCAACGCATTTCTGATTAAAACAGAGACAAGGAATCCAGACTTGCCTAGAGACTCTTCTAACACCAGAAGCCTTTTTTGAAATCCTGGCTTGTTGGTGAGGGTATGGGGAGATGAAGTGCTAACTATATTCCTAGATGGATAAGCAGGTAAAACAGTCATTGACAGGCCAAATCAGTAGGGAGAAAATGACTAAAGACTCAGTTTATCCTTATGTAAGACCAAAATAATCTGATTCAAAATATTAAGCATTAATTGACAGTCATTTACATACTTGATCTCTATAGCAGCCAAGCGTTTGACATGGTATAGACCAAACATTCAGGTAATTAAAACACACACACACACACACACACACACACTTCTATCTTGGTTGTTTTAATCTCTTGGAAGATGCAAGCTTGCTAAATCACATAGTGAAGAACTAGAAGGCAAAGTAGCACATGACTGACAAGAATCAGAAAACAGACCAGATTTGTCCGCAGGAAGAGAAAGAGGTGCTTGCTATTGAAAGTGTGGTTGAGGGCCCAGGAGCATAGGCATCTCCTAGAAGCTTCTTTGATATACAGATCTCAGGTCCATCACCAGACCTACTGCATCCAAATCCATTTACCCACCCCTGCCCAGGTGACCTGTCAGCAAAGTATAAAAGCACTGTTGGAGCCTTCAGCCTGATCGCCAGCATCACAGCTACCCTTTACTTAGCACTTGCCATGTGCCAATACTGCGCTTTTCAGGGATCATTTCTATTGTTTCCATTTTAGAGATGAAATAACTAACATACAAAACATTTTAAAGCTTGGAAAAATCACACGATTTGCAAAACAATAGAAGTGAGATGCAAACTCAGATCCTTAGAATCCTAAAATATGAGTTCTTAACTACAATTTTCTTATCCACAGAAATAGTAGAAACACAATTGGTAGCATTATGTTTGACTATATTATGGAGACAAATAAAATGGAGAAAGGATTTATTGTCACCACCAAAGAATTTTCAAAGGGAGTTAAGACCAAATTTTTAACAGTGAAGAAGAGCAGAAAAGGCAAGGCACAGAAAGAAGTCTTTCTTTACCGATTATTCCAACATTAAAAGTTCCATGTTCCACAGAAATATTTATCTGAGCGAAAAACAAAATTAACATTTTATGTTTCATCTGTTTTGACAAATACATAATTGCCCTTAGCCTGGTAAGGATTTTCCCTGTTGTCCCAAATGAAAATGGACTAAATGTGACATGAGTTTAGAATTAATCTCTACTGTAGTTGAGATTTGCTACAAAACAGCTGTTTCTTATTCTTATTTCTTGAGGATCTTGTGCTGATTATGACAGACTTATTCAATGTCTTTGGGAGGCTATCTGTGAAGCTGGTTTTGACTGTTTGGGACTAGTTCCTGAGTTTTATCACAAAATTTCTGCCTGATTCTCTTGATCTAGGAGTGGTTTATATTAAGTAACTGAGAGATAATAATCAGAAAGAAACAACATGCTTTAAAATCTGAAACAGGGCTATTTTAATCAGTGTATTTTCATTTAAATTACTTATAGCTTATTTTTCAAAGGGAGACTCCAGATTTCTAGCGTTTATAATTCTTTCCTTTTAAAATATTACTTTGAAGTGTGCACAGAACACAGACTGTGGCTACATCTGCATGATGCAATCACAGGTTAAAAAAGAAGACTTTCTGTCAAAATGACTTCCTGCCACTGTGCAAGCAACCCAAAGCATCCAGAAAAGCTTTGTTCTCATTCACAAGCTCATCTGCAAGGGGGCTTTTAAAGCACCCCTCCACTGGGCGCCAGGCAATTTCTTTCTTTGAGTCCTAAACCTCTTACTACCAGTTTTTTTCCAACTCCCTGTGGCTAACCTTTCACTTTAAGTGCTTTGTATTCCATTGTGTGAATCTATCATAATGTATTGATCCATTCAACAATTGATAGATGCCTGGGCTGTTTCTAATTTTTTACTACTACAAATGAAGCTGCCATGGATATTCATGTACAAATCTTTTTGTGAGCATCTGTCTTCATTTCTCTGGAGTAACTGCCTATGAGTAAAATTGTTGAGTCATACAATAGGTATACAGTTATCTTTGTTTTAAAAAACACCAAACTGTTTTCTAAAGTGGTTGCATCATTTTTTTTAAACTTTCAACAGCAAAGTTTGAAAATTCTGATTGCTCTTTTTTGCCAATACTTAGTACTATCAGTTCTTTAAAATTTCAGTCATTCTGGTGGTTGTGTAGTGTTATCTTATATGTCTCTGTTAAATAATGACATTGTGCATTTGCTCATGTGTTTATTGGCATTCATACTCTTACCTGTGAAGTGTTTGTTTAGGTCATTATTTTAAAGTTCTTTAAGTTTCTGTCTCATATCACCCAACTGGCAGATACACATTTGCTTCCAGAAGCCAGTAATCTAGACAGCAACAAATATTATGGCTGAGAAGTCCTCTACCTGAACTCTCTTTAGTTATTGAACACTGTCAGATAACTAAGAGATTTTTTAAAAGGTAACAAATAAAAATATCTTTCAGGGTTCTTAAATTACATTTATATTGCTAAACATTTTACCAATAGTCAAGTAAGATTTTCAGGGACTCACCTATCATAGCTCAACTATAATCATATAATCATTATTGCAACACTTGTTCTCAGCAGTAGATGAGTAGAAAAGTCAGAAATTGAACAAATAACTACAAGGATAATACACATTTCAAAGACAACAGAAGTAGGGGATAGTTGAACTTCATATAGCAAGGGAGGCTCACCTACTGGATTGTCAGGGGAACGAACAGGGTCGGAAGATGTCAGAGACTGTTTTGAGAAAGGCATGTTTCAAACGACTCAGGAAGAATTAATCCCACTCATCCTTAGGCAATAGGTAAAGAACATGTGTTCCATTCAGATAGCTGAAAGCATTGGTGATGTGTATTCAAGATGGAATTACCTGTGATGTGTATTCAAGATGGAATTACATTTTCACTGCACGTGGAACCATCCCAGCTTGCTGTTTTGACCCATTCAAGACATTGATTAGGAGCTTCAGGGACCTCTAGTGATCTCATAGTAGTAACAATGCCTTATTTGTTATGTAACTACCTGAGACCATTTTCAACATTCTTAAAGACTGTTGCATTTCTTCTCAACCTCAAATATCCTTGAAATATAATATCCTGGATTGATTTATTATTTGTTTATTTATTTGAGACTTGCTCTCACCCTGTTTCCCAGGCTGGAGTACCGTGACATGACCATAGCTCACTGCAGCCTCGATCTCTGAGCTCAAGTGATTCTCCCACCTCAGCCTCTCAAGAAGCTGAGACTACAGGTGGGTGCCATCACACCCAGCTAATTTTTAATTTTTTCTGTAGAGACAAGGTCACATTATGTTGCCCAGGCTGGTCTCGAACTCCTGGGCTCAAATGATCTTCTGGCCTTGATTTCAGCCTCTCAAAATACTAGGATTACATGTGTAAGCCACCATGACTGACCTTGTCATTGATTTTTGTCTCTAATCTACCTCCTCACATTAACAAAACACCTGCTTGGTGATGGTAGATACATTCACCAATAGGACAGGCTTCATCTCTTGTACTGGATCCTTGTTTTTAAAAGTAGCTGTCTCAGCTGTCAATTATTATCCAAGATTAAGAAGTCTCAACAGAAATCTTTTTACCCCTACAGTCACTTATATACCACCCTAATCCACAGAGTATCAGTGAAACAGAATAGCAGATTCTTAAATTACATTTATATTGCTAAACATTTTACCAATAGCCAAGTAAGTCAAACCACAGAGTTTTAGTATATTGTCATGTTTCATCCTCCTGCACGGACACCCTATACCATTGCCATTATTGCTTCTATTCCCTTGATTCCTTTATACCACTGACATTCAGGGTCGAAGTCAGTACCTTAAGTAGATGGCAGAATACCAATCATATTTCAAGGATACTCTCTAGTGCCTTAGGGGACAACAATGAGTAACTAGTGATGGGAAGAAAAACATTTGAGAGGGCGATTCCGTGTCCTTTTCTCCAAGAACACATATAACATATGCTGGGGCTAGAAGTTGAAAGAGTAACAGAGCCATTCAAGTTGACAGAGGTGAGCAAACCAAAAACTTGATGCGAATTACCCTCTCTTCTATTTGCACCTGCTCTATATGACATATAAACTTAGCCTGCCCTACTCACCAGACCATGTATTTCCTGACCACATAAAGCGGAAAGTATGTTGTATAGGAAATATTGGGGTCTTATCTGTAACCCATGGTGAAAGTCATAGCCCCAAAAATAGTAGTGAAAATTGTCTCTCCTCTATAGCACACTCATAAATAATGGCTTTCTGTCAGGAAGACACAAAAAACACCTTATGGAGATTTTAATTCCCTATTTCTCCTGCCTGCATTTGAGAACCTTATCAACTCACTTATCAATAAGCCTTAGCCATCTCTAGCTCCCAGTCCTAGGCTGTGTCAGTTGACTTGACAGGGTTAAGAGGGACTGGAAGAAATCATAAGCCATAGGGAGAATAAATAGAATAAGACTAAGGTACTAACTCATGAGATAAATGGTTGTGTTTGCCAGGACTGAAGAAAAGTAGAAGCCCTTAAATTGAAAGGCACACTGATTAGAAAGCAGGTTAAAAAATAAAAACTTATAAGACATACAGTATTAAAAATGCAGAACATTAAGGATAAAGAGAAATTTTAAAGGCTGTTAAAGAGGAAAGGCAAATAACATAGCAAAGCATAATACTAATACTAGTAGCATTCTGTCCACCTAAAGGATTACATGTGTAAGCCACCATGACTGACCCTGTCATTGATTTTTGTCTCTAATCTACCTCCTCACATTAACAAAACACCTGCTTGGTGATGGTAGATAAAGTGGAATTATATACAACTACACTAGATTTTAGGTTCAAAAGTCTTTTATATGAAGTAACTTCCAAATGATGTACTTTAGCAAAAAGAGAAATAAAACTAAATGCAAGAACTAATAGTGAGCAAAGAAATGCATAAATCTAAGTAAATATTGATGGTAGAAAAATAATGTATTCATTAAGATAATATAGTTATGTATAACTTTGAAACCAATAGTGAAGAATAAAAGGGAATCATGAATTTACAATCATTCAACAGAAGGCAGGAAGTAAATAAAAGCAAAAGAAAGGACGAGTCCTACAAAGGGATATAATAGAAAACACAAATAAGATAATAGAAATAATCCAGATAAATGGACAATCCCAATAATTGTAGATGAATTATTTTTGTTTGATAAAATAGTGGAATTACAGATGGGATTTTGTTAAAATATTGCTATATTTTTTTAAAAAAAGAAACAAACTAAAATATAAAGACAAAAAGGAAAAGGAATACAAAAAATTAGAATTATTACATTTTGGGATAATTATTATTTAATCTGGCCAATAATATTCTGCTGTCAATAAAAGTGGCTATGCCAGCTTTCTTTCAGTTAGAAATTTTCTGTGTCCTTGCATTTTAGTTATATCTCTGGTAAAAAGCATGTATGGTAGTTTAACAGAGGAAGTACATAAGAAAAGTAAAGAACCTACTTCTAAATAATTCATGTTTATTAGTGAGAGAAGAAATTGTAATGAAAATTAAGTAATATTTATAGCATGAGAAAATTAGTTTACTCTATTGCTTTAAAATCAAAAGTGGCAGTAAATTCACAAAGAAAGAGTAGATCATTCAATAAATGATGCTAGAATAATTAGATCTCTATATAGAAAAATAAGTTACATCTCTCCCTTATACCAAACACATACATGCACACACACAGTTCAGATAGATTCAATATCTAAACACAGAAAGGCAAACCTTTAAAGTTCTATGAAGGCAATATAAGAGAATTTCTTTATAACAGCAAAGGAGAAAAGGATCCCCTAAACCGTGCAAAGAGAGAAAAATCAAAAGTAATAAAATTGGCTACATTAAAAAATGTGTAGGATAAAACACATCCTTAAAAGGAAGTTAAGTCATGAAGCGAGAGAAGACATTTGAAGTTTTGAAGTACATATAATTAACAAAGAAGTAATGTCCTGACTACATTAAAAAAAAAAAAAGGCTTCCAAATTAAAAAGGAAAAAAACATATCTAGTGAAAAAGTTGCCAAAGAATATGGACCAAAAAACCAAAAAAATCACAGAAGGGGAAACCAAAATACCCAAATATATATAAACTATATGTAAATTGTATACATATAATATATACATGTCTATACACACATACACACACACACACACACACACACACACACACACATGCACATACCATTCACTATATATATATATAGTGTAAGTATGTTTTGAAATGAGCATTCATGCACTATTGCAGAGAATATAATGTACTGAAACCACAACTTGGTAAAATCAAGTAAACCTAAAAGGCATATACTCAATGATTCAGAAATTTCACTTCTTGGTATGTAGCATCAAGAGATGATTGAACATGTTTAAGGAAATTTGTACAAGGACTTTGCAGCAAATTAATGGTGGCAATTAGTGAATAAACCAATATCCATCAATAAGGGAAGGAGTAAATAAATTAAGAAATATTTATGAAATGATAGAGATCAATTTAAATGATTAAATTTGATCTATATTCACCAATGACTAAGCCATAAGGATGAATGAAATAAAAACAAAACGCAGAAAATTAAATCATATAGAAAAATTTTCTAAATGAATAAAATAATGATATGCAATGTTGGCAAATGCATGAATATGCAGTGCAATTATGAAAACATGGGTAAGTAAATAGTTACATGATAGTAATTGCCTAGAGAGGAAGGGAGGAGATGGATTTAAGGAGGGATAAGAAGACAGCTTCAATTACTTTTCTGTAAAGTATTATTTCCTTAAAAAAAATCTAAAGCAAATATAGCTAATTAACAATGCAACTTTTTAAATCTAGGTAGTAAGCATATACTTAATTTTTCTATGTCCTCTGTAATGTCCCACGTGATTTGAATTCCATGATGAAAAGCAATAGTAATGAAATCCTATTTGCATAGCAACAAAAATATTACTAAATAGCAAATTGAGTAAAATATGTGTGGTGATAAATATACAAAAGACAGTCACATTCCTGTATACCAGCAATACACAAATGAAAACCCAAATATAAAGCACAATCCCATTCACAATAGCCACCAAAAAAAAAAAAAAAAGATATACCTTGGCATATTTCTAGCCAGAGAAATGAAAGACCTTTATAACAAAAACTACAAAACACTGATCAAAGAAATCAAAGATGACACAAACAAATGGAAAAAATATTCCATGCTCTTGGATTGGAAGAATGAACTTTGTTAAGATATCCACCCTACCCGAGGCAATCTACAGATTTAACGCAATACTCAATAAACTACCAGCATAATTCTTCTCACACCTGGAAACGCCAATACAGAAATTCATGTGGAAACATAAATGACCACAAATAGCCAAAATAATCCTCAGCAAAAGAAACAAAGCTGGAAGTATCACACTTCCAGACTTTAAACTTTATTATAAGGCTACAATAATCAAAACTGCCTGGTAGAAGTACAAGAACAGACATAGAGATCAATGCAACAGGCTAGAGATTCCGGAAGCAAAACCTCCATTTCTCAACCAACTCATCTTCGACAAAGCCTCCACCACCAACCACTGGGGAGAGGAGAACCTATTCAGTAAATGGTGCTGAAAAAAACTGACTGACTACATGCAGAAGATTAAAACAAGACCCCTATAACCATACACAAAAATCAACTCTAAATGGATCAAAGACCTAAATGTAAAACCTCAAACTATAAGAACCTTGGAAAATGCAGGAGACACCCTTATGAAAATTGGAAATGGCAACCAATTCCTGATCAAAACCCCAAGTGCCCATGCCATAAAGGATAGACAAGTGGAACCTCATCAAACTGAAAAGCTTCTACAAAGGCAAAGAAAGCATCAAGAGAGCAGGGAGACAGCTCACAGCATGGGAAAAAATATTTGCCAACTGTATATCTGACAAAGGCCTAACACCCAGGATCTACAAGGAACTCAAATGTGCCAGAAAGAAAAACAAACAGCCTCATTACAAAGTTTTCAAAATATATGAATAGACACTTCTCAAAAGAAGACATCTGAGCAGCCAACAGATACATGAAATGTCTCACTAGTCATCAAAGAATTGCAAATCAAAACCACACTGATATACCACCTAACTCCAGTCAGGATGCTCATCATCAATAACTCAAAAAACAACAGATGCTGGAGAGGATGTGGGGAAAAGGGAACACTTCTACACTGTTGTTGGGATTGTAAACTAGTACAACCTCTGTGGAAAACAGTTTGGTAATTCCTAAAAGATCTAAAAATTGACCTCTAGTATGACCCCCCAATTCCCCTTCTGGGAATACACCCAGAGGAACTCAAATCACGCTATAAAAAAGATACCTGTGCATGCATGTTTATTGCAGCATTACTCACAATAGCAAAAACATGGAACCAACCGTGCCGCCCATCGAAAGAGGACTGGCTAAAAAAAATGTGGTACATATACACGATGGAATATTACACAGCCATAAAGAAGAACATAATTATGAACTTCACAGAAACTTGGATGAACTTTGAGTCTATAATACTGAGTGATCTATCATAGAAACAAAGAACTGAGTACCATGTGTTCTCACTCATATGTGGACCCTGAACAATCATCATAACACAATAAGAAAGGGATTGGCAATAGTGGGAAACTGCCAGGGGAGGGGGGCACATCTCATCAACAAGGATACCTGCATAGTGACCATTTGTCTACCTGTTCCTGAATTGTACCCTACATTTTTAAAATAAGAAAAAAAAAAGATGTATGGTGGACACTGTTGCTATCTAATACAACAAAGGATCTCCTGAAAACAAAGCCTCAATTTTATGCATATTCTACATTCCAGCCATCATTTCTACCTCTGTTTATATCTCTCTAGAAAAATTCTTGCACACATGTAAAAGTAGACATTTTTGTGGATGTTTATTATGACAGTAATTACAAAATAAAAAATTTAAAGGGAACAACTTAGTCTACTAACAAAAGGTTAAAAATGTCTAAAGAAATGATGTGTATGACAGAATCCTATAAAGCTGGTGGAAGAAATAAACTGGATATATGTATCAGCGTGGATCCTTCTCAAAAATATATAATTTTGAGTAAAAAAAGTAAATTGTAGGAATCATATATAATTTATGAATACAAAACATATACAAAAACAATAGCATAGGTTGTTTCTGGATGTGAGCATGTATGTAAAAGTTTGAGTAAAATGATGGGAAGGATACATTCTAAACCCAGAATAGTGTTTGTCTTTGACTAGAAGAACTATAAGACTGCAAATAAGAGACAAGAAAGGACTTCAACTTTATAATTTTTTTAAGGAAAAGAATAAAAATCATGATTATTTGTTGTGATTAGTTGGTGCAAAGATGTTGTATTGTTTTCTTGCTTTTCTTTGCTTTTGAAATTCTTCATTATTAAAAAAAGTTTAAAGGAAAGAACAAAAAAAGAAAAGCACATAGAAGAAAATAAAGATTAAACCACTAAAAATATCACCAGAGGAAATCATCATGTCTACCTTTGTATGATTGAATCAAGTCGTGATTGTAAATAAAGAAATCATAGAGTTGACCCTTGTACACCATGGGTTTGAACTGCACCAATCCCACCTCTGCCACCCATGAGACATCAAGACCAACCCTTCCTCTTTCTCTTCCTCCTCATCCTGAAGACAATGAGGATGGAGACCTTTATGATGATCCACTTCCACCTTCCACTTAATGAATAATAAATATATTTTCTCTTCCTTATGATTTTCTTTTCTCTAGCTTACTTTATTATAAAAGTATATACCATATATACAAAATATGTGTTAATCAACTGGTTATGTTATCAATAAGGTTTCTGGTCAGTAGTATGCTATTAATAGTTACGTTTTTGAGGAATCAAAAGTTTTATGTGGATTTTTGACAGTGCAATGAGTTTGTACCCAAACCCCCATAGATAAATATAAATTATAATTTTTTTGTAATCTGCCTTTTCTCTAATAAAAGTATCACAACAATTTTCCCATATTATTAAATAATCTTCTACACTATCAACATAAATGACTACATATTAACTGATTGTATGAGTGAGAGAACATTATGCAATTGGGTCCCTATCATTGGAAGTGTTCATGCTTTCAATTTTATACTGTTAGACACTGAGCTCTGATGAATGTTTGTATAGATAGCACTCATAGGGTCATTATCTAGGCCAAATTTTAAAATGTAAGTGCTACCTCAAACTATTCTCACAGTTTTAGCAGATAGTTTGCATATTGTCAGTTTAAAATGTTGAAAGATTCTATCAAATTCATTTGCATCAAAGTATAAGTCCTGTTTCCTGGATGTTTAACCAGCTCTGGGTGTGATTTTTTTTAACTTAAATTTTCTTTGTTTTCTTCATTTTTTTAAAATTGTTTAAACCTTCCTTATCTTTGTTGACCACGTGTAATCTTTGAGCAATTGTCTGTGATAACAATTACTCAATTTCCCATTGAATTGTTATATCTTTTTTGTGTGTGTGGTGAATACATTGTTATAACTAATAAAATATACCCAAGAAGACATCACCCTTTAAGTCATGACAAATTACATGCATAAACATACCAACACAAGATTCATGTCAACACTTGAAACATGTGACACATGAACTATTGAGATGCCAGTTTCTTGATAGTAGGGAAGAAAAGTTTCTCTTTCTCTCCAGTTTCCCTGTGTCTCACTGGTTGCCTCATCTGCTTAGTAAATACAGACTCAAAGTAGAACCCTCAGTGTTAGGCCATCTACCCTCACCATTCCTTAATTTGGGGGTGAATGGAGCCTGTGAGGACACTCCCATCTCACAAATACCACTTCTCTGAAAGTGGGAAATACTGAAGGAAGCTTTTGGAATGTAAGTTTTCTGTGGAAAGCCTGAGCCAAAAGAAACTCAGGGTGAGGTTATCTTCTGGGCTAACCAATATAGAGTAGCAATAAAGTGAATACTGTATTTCCTACGATTTACCTAGAATTAATGAGGCAGGTTCTCCTGAGTTTCTGTCTCTGAGTACTCCTGTGAGTCTACAAATGAACTTATAGACTTAAAAATCAAATTTCTCCCTTCTCCTTTTTACCTTCTCTAGGTAAGCTAGAGAAAGCTAAACCTATTTATAGACTTAAAAATCAAATTTCTCCCTTCTCCTTTTTACCTTCTCTAGGTAAGCTAGAGAAAGTTAAACCTATTTAGGTCAAGGAGTGTTGTGCTCGCAGTACACCAGTACAGAATATACTCAACAAGAATTTGTTGAACACTTACGTGTCTGACTGCTGATAAAATCTGAATGAACAGCATTATTCTTCCTAATCCCAGGTCACTGTTTTGCAATTGATCAGTTAAGAGCATTAACTCTTTAAGGTGCTATAACAAAATGCTTTGATGAACATCTGTGTAGATAACTCTTCACTATCACATATTCACCTGAGTTAGAGAAGAGCACAGGCTTTGGGATCCAGCACACAGAAAGACCCTGTCTCTACTACCACCATCTAATGGACCTTGATATATTCACAAATAGTTGTGCTGACTATATGGGTAGGGGATATCACTGGTCTAGCATCTACAGTGCTTGACACATGATAAATATGCAATAAATGGTAGTCATCTTTTTTTTTTAATTGAGTCAGAATGTCACTCCATCACCCAGGCCAGAGTGCAGTCGCATACTCACAGCCACCCCAGCGTCGACCTGCTGGGCTCTGGCGATCCTTCTGCCTCAGCCTTCCAAGTAGCTGGAACCACAGGCACACGCTACCACGCCTGGCTAATTTTTTCAATTTATTATAGAAATGAGGTCTCGCCAAGTTGCCTGGGCTTTGCTCAAACCCGTGGGCTCAGGAAATCCCCCCACCTCAGCCTTTCAAAGTGCTGGGATTACAGGCTAGAGCCACTGTTCCTGACCGGTAGTCATTTTTATTATTAAATGACATGATTGGCTTTAATTATTTTAAGATGGCAAAAAATCTATTAGTCCCTCTGATGAACAACCACTCAACTGTGTTAAAACTGTAGTAAACAATTGCGTTGTTTGACCCATCAAATGATTATTCTAAGAAACTATAGTATAAACACCTTAAATGTAATAGCCTGGACAAGGCACAAGTCACCCACCAACAAGAATTACAGTATTAACTAATGGTAGATACCCAGTAAAATTAAAACATTTTTGCATTTATTTTCACACTTAACACTATATATTATACCACTTGTTCAGTTTTTCTCAAGCAGTCTTTAAAGGTAACTTTATTTTCTTATTAAATAATCTTCTGATTATTTAACTGATTGTATGAGTGAGAGAACATTATGCAATTGGGTCCCTATCACTGGAAGTGTTCATGCTTTCAATTTTATACTGTTAGACACTGAGCTCTGATGAATGTTTGTATAGATAGCACTCATAGGGTCATTATCTAGGCCAAATTTTAAAATGTAAGTGCTACCTCAAACTATTCTCAGAGTTTTAGCAGATTGTTTGCATATCGTCAGTTTAAAATGTTGAAAGATTCTATCAAATTCATTTGCATCAAAGTATAAGTCCTGTTTCCTGGATGTTTAACCAGCTCTGGGTGTGATTTTTTTTAACTTAAATATTCTTTGTTTTCTTCATTTTTTTAAATTGTTTAAACCTTCCTCATCTTAAAGTCTGTTCTTCTTGATCCAGAAAACTAGATTTTTACTTAGATCCAAGATTAAAAGATCTAAAATGTAAAATTTCATACTTCCTAGATTAAAATTTATAGTTTTCTTTAATTTGCTTTATATCAGAGGAATCCAGAAAGGCTAAGGCATTCTTTCATTATCTTGTCTACGTGAGAAATTTCCCTTACTATTGAAGTGTTTCCATATTTTTTATTTCACTGAACTTTATTAGTTAACTAATTAGTTAAATAATTATATAAATTAATTATAAATAATTAATTTAGTTAAATCAGATAATTAACTGAATTTTGCTCAAAAATGTATATTTAGGCATTTTGATGTTTTCTCAATATGGAATCAAAAGATCTGATTTTTTGCAGATATTTTCATCTATTTTTATCTGGCTATTGATTCCAGTGACTGAATTGGAAAGCTGTTATAAAGAAAGACTCCATGGTTTGCCAGCAAACGAAGCAAATTTTGTGTTTCCTGCTTTCATGGGAACTTCACTTTCTGAAATAAGAGGGATTATGATATAAGTCTGCTTGGGATTTTGGTCTTTCAGAGAAAATTCTATCTGACTGCTTTGATTGCTAATTCTCCAGTCAAAATTCATGTCCCTTATGTATTTACCAGTAAAAAACCTCCAAGTTTTATTTTACTTCTCACAGATGTTTTTTGAATTGTATTTTGAGTCTCTTCACACAATAAAGCAATCCACTAATTAAGAAAGCAATTACATTATCACTTTTCCAAGCAAGATTCAGGGGAGGACGAAAGAGTAAACAAGAAATAAAGATAATTCTAAATTGATCCACTCTCATAAATATATCAAATTAAAACTACATCAATTGAGTAAGAACATACAAAACACATTTGTACAAAAGCATTACAAAATTCATAATTGGAGTGCCTGTTCATTTCATTTGCCCTGTCTACTTAATGGGAAAATTTCATTTGGGGAAGGAATCAGCAAAGGATAGCGTGAGTAGCTGAGTACTAGCAGTGAAATTGAATGCACCTGGTAAAATTCAACAAAAGCCTTGTTTAAAATGAGTGTGTTCTTTTAAATTGGGTAGCAAGATTTCTTCAAACCAGCTAATAAAGATATTTTTAGGAGAGCAAACACTTTCTCAGATCTAAATTTCCATCCCTGTCGTTGTGCATGTACCTTATTTTGCAAGTAACTTAGATAAAGCTCCCCTTACAAAGACGTGTCAGCTTTCAGCAAGCCATAATCCAACAGTCATGTATTAATTTAATACAGCCCTGACACTATTTGAGCCTCTCCCATGTACTTTATCTGATTTAATCCCCTTTACTCCCTATAGTAATTTTACCATGGTGATCTCAATCTGGCATTGGTGAAAAAGTAGGGATCTCTGGGATGAGCGATAACACAACTGCATTTTTTTAAGGCCTCCATTGCCTGAAAAATTCTGATAAAAAAAAAAATAGGAAAAGGGATAGAAATTTACATCTGTGAGAGATGTACTGTGTGTTAGGCTCTGTGCTAAGCAGACATTATTTTATTTAATCCTCTCAATCGCCATGTAAAGTGAGCATGGACATTTCTACCACGATGCTGATTAAAGTGTAGGTCTCAAGTCTTTTCCTTCCACTGGCCTTTGTCAAGGCTCTGTGAGGAGTCCTGGCAGTGTGTTCATGTGGTCATAAGTGTTCTGACGTTTGTGGGTTTGTGGTATTTGTCAGTTACTGTGTTTTAAATGTATTATTTGTTTGATTTCTTTTCTATTTCTAAGTAAATACTTCCATACCTAATTTTATATTCATATTTTATATTCTCCTTTTTTAAAGAAAGCTTCCAAAATTTTAAAAGATTCAGGCTCTGCAAAGTCTAAACCTGTTCCTAGAAATAAGTATTATCTCTATTATCTCCATTTTTACAGATAAAGAAACCTAGAGTTGGACAGATTAAGTAACTAGTCCTAGTCACAGACCAGTAAGAGGCAGAACTAAGATATGATCTTCTTGACCTCAAGACCATATTTCATCTGGTGACTTATTTTGGCCCTTTAATTTTTTTTTTACATAAGTAATACATCAATGTACTTACATTAAAAGATGAAAGAGAGAGAGAGAGATGACCCCGCTCACTGCCCTTGTCCAGACTCCCTATAAACCATTCTCTTCCCAGAAGTTTGTTACAGGAGAAATGAACACACCTACATATTTGATGCATACATAGTTCTAACACCACACTTAGAAGGTGATCTAAAATGCTTAAATTAGTTTAAAGAGATGATAAAAATTGGGTAAGGGTGAATCTTAGAAGCCTTCCCGATATCAAAAAAGAATTGTTTTAAATGGGTGGAAAAGTTAGATATTCTAGATAGCCTGTCAGCTTTTATTTTTAATTTTTAGAGTCAGTTTGTTTCAACAACACTCCAAGATTATTATTACCCACCTATTGAAAAGGTACTCTCATACTCTGCTCACTCTTCATAGAGCTGGCCGGCTCCAGAGAGTTCTGTCTGTAACATGTACATGTATCATAAGGTAGAGCATCCCACTCTCACTCTCTGAGATAGGTTCAAAATGTTCAGCCTCAATGTGCCCATGCTCTGTGACTAAACCAAAGTTTTGTTTCAAGGTCAAATAATACAGTTGGTGTGAAAGGTCTTTTTCAACTATAAAGGTAATTGCATTTCAGAGATTCTGTCTTGAGCTTAACCTGGACTTGGGTTGATCTGAACAGTCGTGAACCTGGCTCGGGCAGCACTACCAACCAAAAACCAATGGATGAGAACTAAAAACAAAACACTAAGCCCCAGTCACTGAACAAATGGACCCCCGCTTTGATAAGGGGACAAGAGAAACCTTAAAAACCGAGTTCCTGGTCAGAACAGTCCTGCCTCACTATGCCTCCTCCCTTTTTGGCTTAGACACAACAACTGACTGGCATTAATGTTAAGATAGAGATCATAAGACTGACAGAACAGAGCCTCTGTAGCAATAAGATACCAGAGGCATAAGGCCATGCCAGATAAGGGTTAAGTCACGCCCTCCTACTCTTAAAGGATAAACTATGTTCTAACTGCCACAATGCTTTCCTTTTCTCTAGCAGCTAAACAAAGCTCATCCACCATTAGGTACTGACTAACTGGTCCCCCATTCCACAAGCCATAACTACAACTTTCATTAAACAAGAGATAGATTTCTGTAACTTTCTCCTGTTATGAAGATCACTAACCAGTTCTGGTCAATTTGCAGAGGTTCTGTACTTGAGTGTCCTCGTGTTCCTGCTTCTCCCTTCTATGTCTAGGGCCTAATTGTAGTACAATTAAATGTTAAGTCTCCACCCCAAAGTGAACAGGGGATGCATGTAACACGCTTGTTTGTTCAATATGCCTGTGTCAAGACCTCTTCATTAATAGTCATAGCTCCTCCAGTAATCTAATAAATACATATATTTGGCCAACCCCTTCAGCATAAACCCCTGTTCCACCCTCCCCTTCCTAGAAGTGCCTGCCTTTGGGGCCCTGACTGAGGCTACACTTTCCAGCCTGTCAGGATGGCCACCTTGCAGGCTGTAACCTGTTATTACAAAGGTACCAGCATAATGACCACTAGTATACCTAACCCTGAATTGTACCCCACATTCTTAAAATTTAAAAAAAAGGAAAAGAAATAAAATTTCCTTTCCAGATTTATAAAGGTTGTGATTTTTCAGTTGACATCGGCATGACACTTGGCGTGAGGACATGGGGTGTTATGACTTCAGTGCAGCTACTTGGCCACATTAATGCCTTGAGGTAAATTTCAGCACATGGTCATATCTGAAAGCACCACACTCCCCATACACACAAATTTGACTCCAAAATCTCTGAAGATCTTTTCTAAAGGTGTCACAAAATAATGAGAGGTTCATAAATCTATATCTATAGATATCACATAGATGTATATATCACATAATATGAATGTGTGTATATATATATAGTATATATATAATTATATGTATATAGTGTATATATTAATATATGTATATAAGCGTAATTTAATGACTCTTAATAGTCTATCGCTCCTCCACCCTCCCTACCTCCCTCCCTCTCCAAACTTTCTCTCAGGCCATGACTCCAGCCTTCTACTCTCTTCCTCATTACTCTTTTCCCTCTCTTCTCCATATTTTATCCAGCCCAACACAAAAAAGCCTAGTAGCTGGGCAAAGTCTCCTTCTTTGGGATGAGGTATGTATATTTTGAAAGTGAGAACATAGGAAGAAGGTATTTTCCCTCTCTTAGACAGCCTGATAGGAAACAAGTATAGAACATTTTCTGATTGCTGGTGAAAGAGAATGCAAGAGAATATTTATGTTCACAGGCACTCAGGGAGAGGGAGAGAGTAACAACAACAACAAAAAAACCCTAAGACTTGTACTCACCAAGTTCTTCAAATGGTACCAGAGTCCAAAGAGGTGAGAAGCAGTAGGCAGAGCTGAAAGCGTGGTTCTCAGTAGAGCTGGAAGACTGGTAGGACAGCAGTCAATTCCCTTATGGTCCAAGTGACAGAGCATGATGAAGTCAGGGACAGTAGCATCTCCCATCCTCATTTCTCAGTAGAATGAAGTGCAGGTTGGTAGTAATAAAGACTTCTGAGGATACAGGATATTATGGGTTGAGATGTGTCCCCACCAAAACTCATAGGTTGAAGTCCTAATCCTCAGTAGCTCAGAATGTGGCCTGCTTTGGAAATAGGTCATTGCAGATGTAATTAGTTATGATAAGGTCATATTGGAGTAGGGTGGATTCTTTTGAGTGGTGTCCTCTTTAAAAGGAGAAATTTGTATACAAACATGTGCACAAGGAGAAAGCCATGTGAAGATCAAGGCAGAGAATGTCAAAGACTGCCAGCAAGTCATAGGAAGCTAGAAGAGAGGCCTGGAGCAGATTCTCCCTCCAACCTTCAGAAGGAACCAACCTTATTAACACCTTGACCCTGGATTTCCAGCCTTCAGAACTGTGAGACAAGATACTTCTGTTGTTGAAGCTGTCCAGTTTGCAGTACTTTGTTACAGCAGCACCGGCATAGGGGTCTATATTTTTCATAGTCGTGAAGACAGCACTTTGTGACCAACATCAGAAATAGTGATGCGGCACTTAAAAACATTCTTTTTTTTAATTTTAAAGACACAGGGTACAATTCTGGGTTGAGTATACAGATGATAATTGTATAGGGAGAGTTTGGGCCTCACTTTGGTCCCTATCTCACCTGGTTTGAGATCAGGTACCCTTACTGATTAAGTGTGCCCCCTCCTCCCCTGGCCGTGTCCCACTACTGCCAATCCCTTTCTTGTAGGATTATAATTGTTCAGGTCTGCTTATGAATGAGAACACATAGTCCTCAGTTCTTGTTTCTATAACAGATCACTGAGTATTACAGACTTTAAATCCAACCAAGTTGTTGCGAGGTTCATAATTTTGTCCTTCTTTATGACTGCATAATAGTCCATGTGTATATGTACCACATTTTTAAAATCCAATCTACTTTCAATGGGCAGCACGGTTGGTTCCATGTTTTTGCTATTGTGAATAGTGCTGCAATAAACGTACGTGCAAAAGTATATTTTTTATAGAATTATTTGAGTTCCTCTGGGTATATTCCCAAAAGGGGAATTGCTGGGTGGTATGGGAGGTCAATTTTTAGATCTTTTAGGAATTGCCACAAGGTACTTTTAAATAGTCTCGGATGCCAAAGCATCAAAGGGAAGAGCTCAGGAAAAGGAACTGGAGTGATTTTTAAAGAAGTCTCTTGCTTGTACCATTGTCATAAATGATCAGAGGCTTAACTTTTGGCTTAACTTCCATTTTTGGCTTGCTACTCTAATTGGCTACTCTGACACCTGACAGCTTACCTCCTGTCTCCAGATCAGCTGAGCTTTTGACAGGCTGGCTCTTCAGAGTTGTTCCACATGAGGGGATGGGCACTGGTTCTTGTGTCCTCACATCAGCCGGTTACTGGCTGTGGGCCACCCTCTGGGAAGGCACATGCCCTTAGCTGGGCAGTTCCCTATTCCCAAGGTCAATGCCTGGTGAGGGATGCAGCTGTGAGGCATAAGCAGTCAGTACTCACAGCAGCTGAGGGTGGCTCACTGACCCTGAAGAGGGAGCACCATAGTGGAGTAGAGCACCATACTATGATATCAACTATACTTCTCCTCTGATACTGCTCAAATCCACTTTCTTCTTAGAGTAAGTTCTTCCACCTGTGAATAGTGTCTGCAGAATTTTGGTTGGACTTATTTCCTGGGACTCCTAGGTTATCTTGGGATACCCCTTACCTTTGGCAAGTCTTGGATTTAAACAGTTTTCTCATGGGGTTGATCCCAACTCTCATTCCTGTAGGGTCTGAGCCCTTTGTTCCCAAGCACTCAACAGGCTGTGGCAGCTGTGTTTGTTCATTTAGCATCAAAGTTAGGCACAGCAGTGCTAAGAGATACACTTGTGTGGTTTGCTCAGTGCTGAACACCTCAGCTTCTTGTATCTAAAGGCAATTCTCAATGGGGGCACATCATGAGTTCTCAATGGCAGGTACTCCTAAGAGCTAGGAAGCATGTTCACTGGCTCTGAGGTAAAGATCTATGGATAGTACTACAAAATCTACTGAAAGAAGAAATCAGAATTTCCAGCAATGGTCATGAATCCCCCAAATTTTAAGTCACTTCATATTTTCATAACTATTTATGTGTTTTAACAAACTAAGAAATCAGGCAGCTAGACTCATGCCTGTACTGGGGAAGTTGAGGTGGGAGGATTGCTTGAGGCCAGGAGTTCAAGACTAGCCTGGAAAACGTAGAGAGATACCCATCTCTAAAAATAAAATAAGATTTCCACTTCTGACCAAGATAGAGTAAGAGGAACCAGAAGTTCCTTTCTGACTAAACCAATGCCCAAGTTCAGACAAAATATGTATAAATTTATGACAACATTAGATGCTAGGCAACAAAGGATCTGTAGAGGGTCCCACTCCAACCTTTACCAGAGTTCTGATTGGCACATTTGTGTGAGGAAGGTCTTAGGACTGATGAAAGAACCACCTGAAAAGATGAAAGGGAATTCGTACCCAACATTCACAAAGGAAGTGAAATAGTGGCTGCCTCTAATAGACTGAAAAGCCCCATAATGCATGGGCTATTGGGTAGAGTACTCAAAAGAATTTGTTTGCCTCGGTATTGGGAAAAAAAATAGCTCTAGAATAAACACTTCTTTGGTCCTGCCTCATGAATCTTAAATGTAAAAACTCAAAGGATCACACTGTTTTTATATAATTTAATTGTATCTCAGAACAAAGCTCAATAATATTTATAGGCAGACAAAATACCCAGCACCCAACAAGGTAAAACTCACAATCTATGTTAGCTAAAGAAAAATTGCCATGCCTGCAAAAAGCAGGAAGATAAGGCCCATGATGGGGGTGGGGAATCTATCTAAGCCAAACCAGAATGGACACGAATGTTAAAAGCAGACAGGTATATTCAAAAAGGGTTACTATAACACTGTATTCAATGTATGCCAAAAGCTAAGTAAGGAACATGGAAGGTAAAACACCCAAATCTACCTCCTAATGATGAAAACTATAATGTGTGAAATAAGCAATACATTGATTGGTATTAAGGGCTGGTAAGACATTGCAGAAAAAGATCAGTGAACTTGAAAACACTGCAAAAGAAACCATCCAAAATGAAATAAAGAGAGAAGAAAATAATTTATAGTGTAGACAGGGCATCAGTGAGCTGTGGGGCAAGTCCAAGCAGCCATGGAATACGTTAGGGATCCTCACCTGTAAGCAGGATGAAGCGGCATTGAACAGAGGGAAAAGTCTAATGGTGATGCAGAACTGACAGAGCCCCAGCCAGCCTAGCAGGGAGTGCTGGGTTAAATATGCTCACCACAGTGTCCTGTGTCAGGCTGAAGAGGCCAGGCCTTCATGATCACACTTTGTTCAGTCACCAGATACAGGTTTCTTCGGGAAGGGGATTGTGTTGGCTAAGAGATCTGTCTGCAGCTGAGAGAGACCTTCACCAAGCCAAGAGCTTGAGGGATCTTCTCCCTCCACTCATTGTAGATGGACTTGCCTTGAAGAGTGAAGTGAAGGCACATCTCACAGCCAGACTGCATGTCTTCAAACCCTGACTCTACCACATTATGTAAGGTCATGAGCTTGTCTGTGTCTGTGATGCAGTTGGTAATAATAGTACCTACCTCACAGATTTATGTGGAGATTACATAGTTGATATACGCAAAGCACTTAGAACACTGTCCAGCCTGGTGTAAGTGTTCTGTAAATGTTTGCTGTTATTGTACTCATTACCTCATTTAATATTCCCATTGATGCTACAAAGTAGGTATTCTTGTCTCCATTTTGTCTCCATTATAAAACTGGCACATTAAAAGGTCAAGCAACTTGCCTGAGATCATGCAGATAGGAAGGGGCAGGATTCGATTTCAAATCTGGGTCTGTTTGAAAATTTTTGTTGTGCTATTTGTATGTTGCCCCTTGAATTATCTATGTAGAGTCTAAATCCTTTGAGTTTTTTTATCTCCAAGATTCAGCACAGCATCTGGCACGTAGGTACTCAGTGTTTTCTGACTGGAAAGCTGATGGCATCCTTTGTTTACAGAGACCTTGCCTGTTGCTACCTTCCTAATTGTTCTATCCTTGATCTCATTGTTGTTCTGATTGCTTAAGGGCTGAATATTCTACATTAATATCACATCCCACATGAACAAAACCACTAAGCAAAGTTATGTTAGGTTCAAACATTTCTGGAGCCTTGCTCTCTCTGAAGAACTTTAAGTACATAACTAAATTGATCTGCCTTTTTGCCATAAATTCATGTCTCTATTTCTTTTTAATTCAACAGATGCCAAAGAAAGAGACCTATCTTTTTAAAAGATTTTTATTTGTAATAATTAGAATGAAAAAGGAATTAAAGGAATTCATTTAGATAGATACTAATTCCTATTTTACCCTGCAACCCCAAACGCCTTAGCTAGAAAGAATAGGTGAAAATATTGAATGTGCTAAATGTTACTGGAGGTTTTATAAACAACACTTGAAATATGAAATATTTTAGTAAGGTTGTAGAATAATGTGCAGTTAAGTATTTGAATAGTTAGCATATTGGTACAACTATTGTGTTAGAAAGCAGAATTTGGTCTATGTCACTCATTAACGTCACTGTGTAATTTTCATTAATAAATTCATCAGAGGTTCATGGGAGTCTCAAGTAAATAATCAAGACCAGGATTTCCTTTCCTAGCTGGTTCACTGATCAATCTTAACTTTCAAGCAGCAATCAAATATCCTGGAAAAACAATGTCCAAAGAAAATGATCTGGTTGAGTGAAATATTGTAGCAGACATCTGTGATTTTTGCCTATCCCCTTTGTTAACAGATTTCCTCTTGAAAATATCCATCCCCTATTGTTGGCCTCTATGGTTTGAATAGAGCTGTGCCCAAAGTGGGCATATGACTTAGACAAGTTTCAAATAAGGCATTGTGTTCCCAAGGACCCATGGATTGGTTTAGGGGCGGACATATGGACCTGTTGGAACAAACTGGACTCAATAGCAAGGCTTTTGTTGGTCCTGTTAAAATTAAAGAATCTTTCTGCTAGGTCAATGAATGAATAGGCTATAAGGTAGTTGTTGCTGGTAACCATCTGGTAGCGTCGTAAGGAAGCTGATTGCCTGAGAGTCAATGTGAAGTCAGTGTGGGAGAGAAATCAACATCGGAGAAAAGTATGAAGTTTATAAGTGCGTGTGCATTTGTGTGCATATGAGAGAGAGAGAAAGAGAATGCTGATGACATTGTTTAGCCCCTGAATCCAGCTGTACTTAATACCTACTGTTTTTCAATTACATGAGCCAATATATTTTCTTTTTACTTGAAGTCAGATTGAGTTGAATTTTTCATCACGTGCAATTGAACAGGTCCTAGTATAACAGCTATTACCTTATAAAAGTATCAGGATCTATTCTACTCTTCAGTATTTGAGTCTTAGATGGGAGCAAATACATTTTGAGTACCTAAGATTATTTTCCACACAGCCCAAAAGACCAATTGGAGAGTGATATATTCAATGGGTCAACTAGGGTGACTTATATTTTAATGTCATTAATAAATTATTTTGTGTTTTGTGGTTACAGTCACAATTTATTCTCTCTAGATTTTTTTGTTTGTTTGTTTGTTGTTACTATAGTAAGCATACAATCAATTAGACTGATAAGATTATGATAACATTTTTAAAAACAGCATTAAATAATAGTGAACTCAAAATTTAGAACAGAAAAACACGTAAAGAAAGAAAATATCACTGCTTAGGAAAGGGGATGGGATAGCATCATTTATTTAAACAATAAATTGAAGCGTAAACTTTCTAGCAACTGAAATGCAGATAAATTAGAATTTCATAATTTTCATTTTCTGATCTTAAAAATAGCTTGTCTGTTATTCAAAAGAGCCAAGCTTCTTGTCAAATATTCTTTTTCAAAAAGTTGTCCCTGGAACAAAGAGACGTGCATTTTGGAATCTGTTTAGGAAGCTAGGCTTTTTGGTAAAGAAGTCTCATTTTGTTTGCTTTGTTTTTATTTTCCCCCCATTCATCATGTGACTTGGTAGCGACTGTAATAAAATGCTGTAACATTTTCATGGCTTGCCTAATGCCTAATGATTAGAGAAGAAGAGATAGAAACCAGCTGGTTTAACCTCTAGCTAGGCCAAGACTGAAGCAATGTATCTTATCAGACAATTGAAACCACGTGCTTCAACCCTGACCCCTGCTTGCAAGGTCAAGGAGGTAATGTGCAAATTTGGGATGCTTCTGAAAGTCTTTTAAAAGGACTTGCTGGGTGGTAAAAGATTGGCTGAAATGACTTCTTCATGTTCCCTGGAAACTCAAACCCAGTATTTTTGCACAGAGTCTGGGCAAAAGTGGTTGAATGTGACCTTATTACTTCAAAGCTTCTATTGCACTCTTAAAGATAAAGGAAAACATCACCGCCTCAAAACAAATGGACTGCTGGCTCCAAGCAATCATTTGAGGGTACTTAAACAGTCAAAAGCCATTAATTGCATGACAAAAGTTGAACCCCTCTTCTTGGGAATCTGGGAACTACCCCTTCAGTTTCCTTTTTGGCATCAATGTTTGGCTCCATTTCCTTTTCTTTCTTTAGTCACAAGTCTCTTGTCTTTAAATTAAGTGCTTCGTCTATCAGTTTATGAGACTCAATTAGTTTTTTTCTCATTCTTCCAGAGATCTATATCCTCTGAGATCCCAATTTAATCAGTTTTTCCCTAAGCTTTTCCACTTAATCCCTCATTGATAATTTATATGTACCCTCAAGGCCTGAATCACTTGGGTTATTTATTAATCATTTTATCAAAAATGTCTCTTGAGATTAAGCATCTCAATTTCAATTGAGTCTTCAAAGGCAATCAAGTAGAAAACAAAGACAATATAAAACAAGTTAAACTATATACAATTATATTTTTCTCAAAACAAATCAAAATTTGTTTTCAGAAATTCCAATGTTTTGTGTTGCATAGAATATTGTCCTCGGTAGTGCCCTTTTAATCTTAGCAGTATACTTTATACCACAGTATTATATTGTAATGGAGGCCTCATCCTCCAAACCACACAACTGCAGGACAGCATTGGCTTATGAAGCACAGATGCATCATATACTTTACTGTGTATCAATGATTTCTAGAAATAAAGAAAGAAACTGTGGGAGAAGAGTTCCAATATTTACTTCTTTATTTCTTTATATATTTTTTTGTTTTGTTTTGTTTTGTTTTGTTTTTGAGTTGGAGTCTCACTCTTGTCACCCAGACTGGAGTGCAGTGGCCGCTCCCGGCCACCGCAGCCTCAACCTGCTGGGCTCCGGCGATCCTTCCGCCTCAAACTTCCAAGTAGCTGGAACTACAGGAGCACGCTACCACGCCTGGCTAATTTTTTGATTTATTGTAGAGATGCGGTTTCACCAAGTTGCCCAGGTGGGTCTTGAACCCGCGGGCTCAGGCAATCCAGTCACCTCAGCCTCCCAAGGTGCAGGATTACAGGCTGAGCCACTGAGCCTGGCTAAGATTTACTTCTACAGATGACAGAAACAGTTTTATGAGAAATGTCAACACCAGAAAACCCCTTTGTCTAGCTCTTTATACTTGGATATGCATTTGCCTATGAAAATTTTGCTTATATCTATTGATAAATGGTTACCCCAAGTTTTAGTATTTAATACCGCTTATAATTTCCTTGTGTTTGAAAAGTGAGTGACAAATATAAGACATACATTATACAATAGTATTCTGATAGCATCCCTTATGTTATAGTCCATAGATTTGGGATAGTTACAATAGTCTTTGTGACAGACATTTATAAACTAAACACAAAGAGATCTCAGAATTTCTATATATGAGGAGTTTAGCAGCCACAAATTTGGATTGGAAGGGATAACTAGAGGAATTGTCCAGGAAGCACATTACGTTTCCTTAGATTATGTTTATTTGGTGTGGACTGGAAAAAGAATGGATGAAGATGGGTAAGATTCAAAAACCCTCCGACTCCAGCCAAGTAGTTCCTTGAGACTGTATATGACTTAGCTAAAAAGGTAGGTGCCCTAAAGGAACAAACTCACCAATTTTTACAGGAGTAAAAACTAAAATCACAGAGTTTTTATTTTTAAATGTGTTACCTAACTGCCCATGTAAACATCTGAGTATGATGAAATAAAGATTTTGCCCCCCCTCAAGTGAGCACACTTAGATTTACTACCACTTAACTTCATGATAGGATTTAACTGTTGCCATACAATGTACAAAATACTTAGGAATACATTTAACCAAGGAGGTGAGAAATTTCTACAATGATAATTATTAAACTATTTTCCTTATTGTGATTTCCTGCCCAGAAAAATATCCCTACTCTAGTTCAGGTCACTCCATGTTCTTCTCCATGAAAATCATTTTTTTGAAATATCAGAAACCCATCTGCAACTGGAAAAGTATCAAAGTTAACAAATTTGTAGTATATATAAAGCAGATAAGAATTATCCTGTAATTATAAAATAGAGTATTTAACTATTTGATGATAGTAAGCACTTAAATCAGTATATCTGTATTTGTTTACAAATATCCCCAAGGGAATCAAATACATCTATGGTTCCTACACAGCATCCATCCATGATCCTGTCCCTTCCTTTCTAAAAGGGTTGTCTTTTCTTTTGGTGCCCACTCCTCTTCCATGTAGAGCTGTCCCTCAGGAAGATGGCATCACACCTGTCTGAGCTGAGAATGGTTCCTTTGGGTTTGCATGCGTTGTGCAGTTTTGCAGTGCCAGTTTCCAGAGCTGAAGTTGCTATTACATTTAAGTTCACTGTGCCCGTCCATTTTTTAATGCTCTGCTTTTCTTTCCCTTTCTGTTGCTGATAGTTCTCTCCATCCATTCTTAGGCTCTCTTGTTTTTTGTTGTGTGTTGTTTTTCTCTTTTCCTCTACCTTGAAAAGGCATTTGTGTTGTGTTCTCTTGAATCTTCTTCCTATAAACACAGTGGAAGTTATTTAATTTTCCCCTCAGATCACTGTGCTTTTGGAAGAAAAAGACTGGTTACCAAACAATACTAGATATACCAGCTAGAGTCTATGAAGAGTCTATGAAGAAATCACAGCAAGTCTGTGGGCTGCAACAGAGCCTCCTAAGAAAATGTCATGAGAATATAATATAGGTGTTAAGCACACAGACTGAATCCTGACAGCTTAAATTCAAATCCTAGCACCATTTCTTACTAGCTGTGTGATCTTGATTCAAATTCTCTGTGCCTCAGTATCCCATAAAATGGAGATGTCGATAATTGGTGCTACTACCCATGGGGTTGTGGTCAGCTCAGTATGTTCATCTATTAGTGCTTAGAACAACTCCTGGCCATAAGAAGTAGTGATGCTTCTAAGATGGTCATTATCATTGAGCCTGCTTTCTCTTCACTTGGGCTGAGGTATTGTGTAGCCCTCTCCAAGAAACACTAAAATGCTGAGCCCCAGAGAAAGGACTTGCAATGAACACAGGGAGAGACATAGGGATAGGTCATAGCTTCTGAATGGGAGCCTCAGGGAAGTGGTTTGGCCCAGTTAACCTGTCTTATAACAAAGTGTGCAAGGTCCTGTTCAATGCAGCACTGGCTATCCCAGAGCCCGGTGCAGGCAGGAAATCCTGCCCCATGATCTCCCAAGTCTTATTCGGAAACTTCTGGAGAACTTGTGCTGGTGAACTGCAAACTACAACGTCAATGCAAGTATCACACTTCTTCAGATTAGATAGCAAAAACGCATACATCAATCATGCATAGACTAATCTCTGGGAGATGCTTCACATAAACCACAATATAGAACTTAAACCATCTGGTTAAGTTCCGTATGCTCATCCTCGCACTTCTCCAGAAGAAAACAGAATTAAATTAACTAAAGGCCTCTCTCTTTTAAGTCTCTCTTCAACTACATGCCATATGCATGCAACATGGACAGTTACAAAGGTAAACCTTACACCTGCATCTCAACCTAATCCCACCTGCCTGCCTTTCCTCATTCCTTCCACCTTTCCTTTCTGACCAGTTTGAGAAAAGAGATGATTCATCCTTCTTTGATAAAACCATGTTAGGAAGGGTGTGGGAGAAAGGGCACTAGCCTATGCTACTACTAAAAGGTGAATCGGTATAATATCTACAAAGGGCAGCTATGGAAATTACAAATGCACGTTCTCTTTTACCTAGCACTTTGACTTTCAAGAATGTATCCTACAGATACCACAAGATATAAATCAAGGAGGTTATAGGTAAACAAAAGTTATCTATTGCCATTATTTGTAATAGTCAAAGATTGGAAATATTCCAATTGTTTATCACTATACTTGACATTATATCAACCCAATTGAAATCTCTACAACCCAAAAAAGGATGACGAAGTTCTTCATATATTGATATAAACTATTTCCCAAGATATGCACATGTGTACTTGTATATGCTACCAGCTAAAATATCTCCAGATAGTTTATCCAAAAGCAGTTTAGGGGAAGGAACTACATGGTTTGTAATCTGAGTGAAAGGAAGTCTTTTTACTATTAATCTAGATTGGTTCAAATTAGGATTGGTGGCATTCAACAGAAACATCAATATTAAACAAGTGAGAGTAACGTAAAGGAAGTACAGAGATAGGTAAGCTCCGTGAAGTCAGCACTACCTAGGGTCTTTCCCGCTCTTCACTCCACACTCTTAGGGTGAGTTCTGTGTCCTCATGGCCCCAGCATCAGATCCCTTTCCAGAAAGCAGAACAGGGGAGAGAGGAGAAGACCCGCCCTCTCC
>CAUYQG010031063.1:0-23743 GCA_963574415.1 Tarsius wallacei | reverse complement strand
AAAAGATTTTAAACTTTAAGAATGTGCTAAGATTAATGTGGAGCCTAATCGGTGGTTTATCCTGAAGAATGTTTCAAGTGTATTTGGGAAGAATGTGTGTTCTGCTCTTGTCTAGCGGAGTATTTTGCATATGTCTGACTGGCTTATAGTGTTGTTCAAATGTTTTACTTACTTATCTTATATCTTTTTGTTCTATTTATTATTGAAAGTTGGGCATCTGAGTCTCCAACTATTGTAGAAATGTCTATTTTTTTCCTTCAATTTTTGTCAATTTTGGATTTATATATTTTGAGGTATATTTGTGTTTGTAACTGTTATGCCTTCTAGGTGAATCAAGCCTTTCATCAATCTCATGTTCTTCTTTGTGTCTCATAAACTTGTTGTTTAAAGTCTATTTTGGGCCGGGCTCGGTGGCTCAGCCTGTAATCCTATGCTTTGGGAGGCCGAGGTGAGTGAATTGCCTGAGTTCGCGGGTTCAAGACCCGCCTGGGCAACTTGATGAAACCTCATCTCTACAATAAGTCAAAAAATCAGCCAGGTGTGGTAGCACGTACCTGTAGTTCCAGCTACTCAGAAGGCTGAGGCGGAAGGATCGCCGGAGCCCAGCAGGCCGAGGCTGCGGTGGCCGGGAGCGGCCACTGCCCTCCAGTCTGGACGACAGAGAGAGACTCCAACTCTAAATAAATAAATAAATAAATAAATAAATAAATAAAGTCTATTTTGTTTGATAATAATATAGCTACCCCAGTTCTCTTATGATTACTACTTGCATGAAATAACTTCTTCATCCTTTTACTTCCAATCTTTTGTGTCTTTATAGAACGAGTCTTTGTAGCATATTGATGGATGCTGGTTTTTACAATCATCTAATTTGTGCCTTCTTACAGGAGCGTTTATTCCACTTATATTTAATTTGATTACTGATAAAGAAGGATTTACTTCTGCTGTTTATCTATTTGTTTTCTATATGTATTTTTGTTTGTTTGTTTCTCAATTTCTCTATACTGCCTTTTTAAAAAATTGGTGATTTTTTTTGTAGTGTACCTTTTTGATTCTTTGTTTCTTTCTTTTGCTGTATTTTAAAAAGTTATCTTTTAGTTTTATCTTAGAGATTACAGCTAACATCTTAAACGTATACCAATCTAGCCCAAATAATACCAACCTGGCTTCAATAGTATACAAATACTCCAGTCGTTCTATACATCTCTGTCCCTTTCCCTTTATATGGGTATTGTCACAGATCACATCTTTATTTTTTGTATGCCCATTAATACAGATTTAAATTTGTTGTGTGCATTTGTTACTGTATTATACAGGAAAAAGGGAGACATTACAAACTATACCAAAAGTACACTAATACCAACTTTCATATTTACTTATGTAGTTACCTTTACCTATGCTCTTTATTTCTAATTATGCCTTCAATTTACTGTCTAGGGTACTTTCATTTAAGCTGAAAAGTCTCTCTTTAGCATTTTTTATAGGGCAGGTATACTGGGAATATATTTCCTCAGCTTTTGTTTATCTGAAAATATCTTAATTTCTTTTCATTCTTGAAAGATAGTTTTGGTGGGTACAGAATTTTTGGTTGACATTTTTTCCCCCTAAAACTTTAAATATGTCATCCCATTGCCTTCTCGCCTCCATGGCTTTTTAGTGAAAATTCGATTTTAATTTAATTAAAAATTCATTGTATATAATGGGCTACTTCTCTCTTGCCGTTTTCCAAATTCTTTCCTTATCTCTGGGTTTCAGTAAGTTGGATGTAATGTTCTAGATGTGAATCTCTTTGAATATATCTTGCTTTGAGTTCATTGAGCCTCTTACATGTGTATATTCTTTTCTCAGACTTGGGTACAAATTTCTTCAAAAATATATTTTTTTCCTTTCCTCTCTGAAGCTCCTTTAACGAGAATGTTGGTATGTTTCATGGTAGCCTACATGTCCCTCATTTTCTTTCATTCTTCATTCTGCTTCTCAGACCAGAAGAGTTTGCTGATCTTTCCTTCTGCCTACTCAAATCTGCTTTTGAACACTGCTATTGCATTTTCTGTTTCAGTTACTGTACTTGACTGCTCAATAATTTGTTTGGTTTCTTATAATCATTTCTGTCTCTTTATTGATATTCTTATTGATATTTGTCCATGCATCATTTTCTTGATTTTCTTTAGTTCTTTGTCCATGGTTTTCTTAACCCACTGAACATAACTTAAGGCAACTGGCATAATGTCTTTACCATGTAATTCCAATATCCAATTATCCTTAGGGATACCTTCTTTCAAATCTCCTCCCACCCTCCACCATGGATGGGTTTCTTCATATGATTTGGAATTATTTGGTTTGTAACTGAACATTTTGAGGGTTGTGTTATACTGATTTTGGAAATATAATTCTCCTGCTCCTCAGGGATTGCTGAATCTTACTTGTTGAGGGCTAAAGCCACCTGTGCGTGACTTTTCCAAATTACTTCTACAAGGTATTTATGCTTTATCATGTGGTCACTGAAGTCTCTGTTCCATTGTTCCTGCAGTCAGCCAATGACCTGACAGATACTTTCCTAAATGTCTGACTCCCAAAATGGGGGGAAATGCCTCTTTACATTTTCTAGAAGCTACTTCAGCCTGTGAGGGTTGAAGCAATGGCTGCCAGACTTTGTGATAGACTGTCAGCAATCAAAAACATCATCTGTGCTCAGAACACAATCCTGATACTCAGAGGGCAAGATCTTTACTCCCACCTTGGCTTTGGCAACCTGTATCTGAAATGTAGATCCAAGACCCCACAGCTTCCTGCTGTAGGATGGGAGGTGAGGGATGGCATGCGACACCTCCTGAAAGGCTGAGATGTACTGACATTGGCCAACTTCTTCATAAATCTTTCTCCTTGATGCTGCCAGCATTTGACTAGACTCCAGAGGTCCAAAATATTTTATTCAAGCAGTTTTTTTGTAAGTTCAATAATTGTTTAGATGGAGGGATGGATTTCTGGAGTTTCCTGTTCTGCTATCTTCTGTCTAGGCATAGCCTTTCTTTTTTTTTTTCTTACTTGTGGGTAAATACCTACGAGTAAATTGAGAGTCTATGTTTAACTTTTAAGAAACTGCCAAACTGCTTTTCAAAGTGGTTGTACCATTGACATCCCACTAGCCATGTATGAAACTTACAGTTTCTCATTACTTTGCAGCTTCCCCAATGAGTGTTATAGTCAGGCCTTTTAATTTTAGACATTCTGATAAGTATGCAGCTGTATCTCATTGTGATTTCAATCTGCATTTCCCTGATGACTAACCATGTTGAGCGTCTTGTCATATTCTTATTTGCAGTCCGTATTCCTTATTTGGTGAAGAATCTGCTCAATCTTTTGCCCATTTTTAATTGGATTATTTTCTTTCTTGTGCTGAGTTTTGAGAGGTCTTTGTATGTTCTGAATACAAGTCCTTTATCAGATATGTGATTTAGAAACATTTTCTCCCAGTCTGTGGCTTGTCTTTTCATTCTTATGACTGTGTCTTCAGAAGATTATCTTCTATTAATTATTATTATGAGTTATCTTAATTACTCATCACAAGCTAGTAGAGAAGCTATTACTATTATTTCTATTTTTCAGATGAAGAAACTAAGGCTTAGAGGAGTTAGCCATTTGCCCAAGGTCACAAATTATTGAGTGGTAGAGCAAGAACTTGAACCAGGGCCTTATGAATCTGCAGCCTGGGTTCTTCACCTTAGGCCCAGACTCCTGGCCACACTCTGGGTGCTGGCATGGGCGCCCCTTTTGGGTAAATATGTTTGGCACTACCATCTCTGCCACTGAATGACACAGGCCCACTATGCCTCTTCCCATCTCTTCATCTTTCTATCTCCTTCCTCCAGGCTGGTGGAGGAAGTCAAGGAGCTGTGTGATGGCCTGGAGTTAGAAAATGAAGACGTTTACCTGGCAACCACCTTCAGGGACTTCATCCAGCTGTTAGTGAGAAAACTGCGAGGGGACGATGATGAGAGCGAGTGTGCCATCGACTATGTGAGTCTTGGGCCCTCCACGTCCACACGGCCCTACAGACCTCTCAGGTAGCTGCGTCTGCAGATCCACAACAACACATGGGGGAAACCCGGTGGTTCAGAAAGCCAGGACCTGAAGAGCACCCTTCCATTTCTCATCCTCTCCCTGCACTCTGGGATAGCCTGGGGATGTCAGGACAATAGGGCAGACTTGGCAGAGGGCATTGCTGTCTGATGCTCAGTATACGGGCCAAGCTTTGTGTCTCAAGACATGAGGCCGAGATATTAAGAGGAGAATTTTAGTTCCCAGTTAAGGACAACAAATGACCCTATACATTCAACTTGTATGTATGGAAGTGTGATAGGTCATTGCAAATCTATATTTTAAAGAAATTCTTGAGAAATCTTCCCTGGGGTATCTTGGTAGGCCACCGACTCCCATGGGAATGAGCTTTGGGCTAATTTGTTTGACTAGTTGTTTAGGGCAAAAGCAGGTGAAGAAAGTACAGAAATCCAAGGTGGATCCCCAGTAGGCCTTGGGATTGTGGACACATGACTGATGAACAGATTCCAGGAATAGGGTGGTGTCCCAGAGGAGCCTGCCTTCAGCATGGAATTGCCCACCTGCAGGGAAGTGAGTGGTGAAGTGTGGGGTTCTGGCAGCTTCCAAGGTCCTTATCATTCACCAGCACTTCCTATGTTCTGAGGAGGCTGAGGACAGTGAGCGAGCAGCCCTGGGATTCCCCCAGGCAGGCCTCAGAATCTGCACCCTTTATCTCTCCTGGCCACTCAGCTGCCACTGCCGCCCTCAAGCAGCTCCTGAACCCCCAAGGAGGCCCAAGGTCTTGAGCATCGGCCCCTGGGTTGTGTGGCTGTGTATCCATCTGTGTGTGTCCCTGGGTGGGTGTGTGCTTGTCACTACACGCATCTGGGAAGAATACATACTGCAGCTGAGGCCTTTCTCTCCAGGTGGAAAAAGCAGCCAACAAGCGGACTCTTCGAATGCCCCACCAGCTCTTTATTGGGGGGACGTTTGTGGATGCTGAGGGTGCCAAGACCTATGATACCATCAACCCGACTGACGGAAGTGTGAGTGCAGGCCCAGCACCCCTCCCCCCATTCTCCCAATGCCCCTCCTCCTCTTTCCCCTTCTTTCCCTAAACCAGGCCTCTGAGGGTCCTGGCCGAGGGTCCTCTGCTTAGAGGTATGTCTTTGAGATGGATATGAAAGAATGCCAGTCAGTTTTCAGCCCGTCCTGGCTGGACTCATTAAACAAATGGACCTCTCTTCTTGGTGTGAACAACACTGAGCTGATGCTCAGCCTTGGAGCTCTAGGCTGAACCTGCTGCCCCTGTTTGGGCTGTGTGGGAATGTGGAACCAGGGCCCCTGCTACATAGAAACAAGCAGCCCTTTTCCAAGGCCTTTCCTTCCTGTAAACCCTTCCAGGGTCCTTCTTTGACTGAGCTTCCTCCCTGAGTCTGCTCACGTGGCCAGGGTTCTGTCCCAGGAGGTTCTCAGAAGGAAACCAGGGAAGCAGGTGAGGTTGTCTGTGCACACTGGACCCAGGGAGGACTGCCATGGCTCTGCTTCCACCACAGGTTATCTGCCAGGTGTCCCTGGCCCAGGTCCCTGATGTTGACAAGGCAGTGGCAGCGGCGAAGGATGCCTTTGAGAATGGTCGGTGGGGGAAGATCAGCGCACGGGACCGGGGCCAGCTCCTGTACAGGTGAGAGCCCAACACGCACCTGTCAGCCACCACCACCTTCAGCTTGGAAAGGGGACACGTTCCTGCAAAGGCCCCCTTCCCGGATGTCCAGAAGGAGGCAGATCCCAGGGCGGTCATGGACCGAGGCTGTCAGACTGACCAGGCTGGGGCTCCCAGCCTAAGGCTTGGAAAACACTTCGTAGGGGAAGGGACTTGAGAAGGGACTTCAGCCAAGAGGATGGCCTTGGGAGAGAGGTGTTCTGCGGAGGGGAGGGTGTGTCTGAGAACTGCAGCACACTGGGCAGGCCCAGACAGGCACAGCATTTCTCTGAACCGGCCTGGGCCAAGCCCAGGAGGACTTGGGCCTCCTCACACAGAGACAGCAAGGGCAAGGGTGGGGCCGGACCAGTTCCTGCACATGGTTGCTCAGCCTGGCTCTGGATACTGGAATCTGGTGTCACATTTTCCTTCCTTAAAAAAAAAAAAAAATATATATATATACATATATATATATATAAAATGTTTTAAACCAGGAAATAGGAGCCTTTTCTTCTCAGTTCAATTCCAAAGTCTTAGGAAAGGATTTAGGGTGAAGACCCTAGCTTATTATGTCCACAGGGTTAGAGGGGGAAGCCCAGAAGTGAGTGTGCCTCCAGAGCCACAGGGTTCTGGGGGGAAAGAGCCGTTACCCCAGAGAGGTTGGGTGATGTTACCAGGAGAAGGGAGAGTACTGGGCCATGGAGCCTCGTGATGTCAAAGAAAGCCTGTGAGCCGGTCTCAGGGACCTGGCTTTTATTCTTAGGGTCCTAGGAAAGCTCTGGAGGTTGTGGAGCCCAGTTATGATGTGGTCCCATGGTGGATTTGTCATCTGGCAGGGCAGCCCCCATCTTGGCCTTGCAGTCAGAATGCCTTTTGTTTCTATTCCAGAGGCCAGACACGCCAGGGTGGCTCAGCAGCAGGGAATCAGAGACCTGGGTGGTTTGCAAAATGAAACAGAAACGTGGGGTTGGGATGGGCACAGCTGTGGGGCCAGGCACGCTCAGTCTGCTGCAGATTTCAGACCCCTTGAGAAGTCCCTCAATTCTAGGAAGACATTGGCCAGTGCCAGGAGGTTCCTAGAGCTCCTATGAAACACGCACACCTGAGCTGGCGGAGTGCCTTTGGCCCCGGAGCCAGGGATAGACTGCGCTGGCAGACAGACTGCTTGTGGTGAGGGGAAACATCTTCCCCCGAAGTGCTCTGATGCCATCTGGTGGCCTGTGTTGAAAGAACGCCTGCTAACCCACGGTGATGGTGAGGGTGGCGCCCTGCATACCACCAGGCGCAGATTGGGCAGACGGCCATCTCAAGAGCCTGAGAGCTCCCCAGGGACTAGGTCCCCGCCCTGTGCAGGTCCCCAGTCCCCTTGAAGGAGTGCCCTTCTCCAGCGCTGCCCCAGCTCAGCAAAACAGAAGCCAGATGGAGATGCGTCACGTGGGGCAAGGCGATCTCTCCCAGAGAAACGGCAGCCGAGCGCCCTGGTCCATCAGGGCCGAGACCACCATGGGTGTTATGGAGTACACAGTGCATTGCAGGAGTGAGACAGTACACAATTGCAGGAGAAGCTGTGAAAAATGATCTAGGAGGGACAGCGTCACTAGACAGAGAGAGCGTCACTAGGCAGCCCCCCGAACCCTGGGTGCTCCAGGGAACCTGGGAGCAGCCTTATCCACTGCTGGAGTGGGGCGTGAACAGAGCCTGTGGGAGGAACTGTGGGAAGTGGCTGGCTCTGCCTGGACACAGATGGAGTCCGTGACCACGAATCTGGTAGTGGTCCCGGGCTGCTGCTGGTCAGTGGAGCTGGCAGCAGGGGTGGGCAGGAGGGTGGACTGAGCCCACCGGGCACCTCTGCTTCTGTCCGTCGCCAGTCTGTCCCGCAGATCTTCAGAAGGCCAGCCACTGCTTTGTTCCTCTCCCTGCACCCCTGCCCCAGCTCACAGGGAATGGGGTCTGGGGAGTGAGATGCAGCTTAACTGGGCTGATGATAGAACAAGCCCACTTGGTAACTTCTTGGAGCCTACTGAAGCATTCACTCGAGTAGCTGTGACCCTGGAAAGTTGGATTGATGACACAGCCATAGGGCATGCAGGTGGTGCTGTCTAGGCGTCGGGGGATCGAGGGATTTGGGGCCGATCAAGGAAGAAGAACCATGAGAGGCCTACAACCCCACCAGCTTTGCCAAGCTGCACTTGGCCCCAGTCGCAGGAGAGGGTCAGTCCCTCCCAGTGTGAGGCCCCCCTTGTCTGGGTAACACCCCTCCGTGGCACAGCGGGAGCCTCCAGGCCTGATAAGCCTTGGGCTTATGAGTGGGCAGCACCTGTCAGGTGAGATTCCAGGGTGTGGAAAGCAGGCAGTCTCTAAATGGCTAAACGTTTGTTTGGGCTGTTTTTAAAGTACTTGGGTTTGGTGCCAGGTGGTTTTGGAGTGAGTGGGTCTCTTGTGTACAGGAGGGAGTCAGCTCACGGAACCTCCTCGAGGTGGTGTTTTCACTGGGGGGCATATAACGTTTCCCAAGAAGTGATTTACACATTTGCTCCCCTCACAGAGAGTGGCCTTCCCTTGGCACATTGCTGCTTCTGAGGCCCCAGAGCAGCCCTGCACCCATGTGCTTGCCCTCGCTTAGTCACGGTTCCATTCGGCAAACCTGAGCTGGGCGCCTTCCATGGGCCCAGAGGTCTGTTGGGAGCCGAGGATTCGATGGGGGGAGCAGGGAGCCAGCTCCGGCTCTGCCTCCTGGAGCTCGCAGTCCAGAGGGACAGGCACGTTGCGATGGAATCGTCATCCACGTGAAAGTCTACTACAAACCATGGTGGGGGGAGGTTGATGAAAGGCAGCAGATGCTCTCAGAGGACATGGCAGGGGATGTGATCGGTCAGGATGGGTGGGGACAAGGGTGGGCTTCCTGGGGAGTGTGGCATTTGAGCTCATGTCTGAAAGAGGCGTGGAATGTCAAGAGGAGGAATGGGAGGTGGGGAAAAGGTCCGTGCAATATGGGCCCTGGAGGGCCCTGGTCAGGAAGTCTGACCTCCACGCTCCTGGGAGAGGCCGATGTGAATTCCCCAGCTGCCGTGGACAGGAAGCGTGGCCTCCTGGGCGGCCATCCCTTTGTTGTCTGCTGCAGCTGGGTGAATGAATACCCCTGCAGGATGGTTTCTGAGGGATATGGTAAAGTAGTCGATCCACAAATATTTGAGGAATGAAGGAGAGGAAAGAGCGAGCAAAGGAGAGAGGAACAGCGAGTCTCACCCTCATGCCCATCCAGTGAAGTAAATGTTGCCCAATGTATGGTCAGCACAGCTGAATGTGTCAGGCCTGAGGGTGGAGGGTTGGCGCCGTCTCCTTGAGAAGCACCTTGAGAGAGCAAGTGATGCTGAACCAGGCCTGAGCCCGGCTCCTGCCCCTTCCCTGTCCCTCGGCAGGTTGGCCGATCTCATGGAGCAACACCAGGAGGAGCTGGCCACCGTCGAGGCCCTGGATGCGGGCGCCGTCTACACGCTGGCCCTGAAGACCCACGTGGGCATGTCCATCCAGACCTTCCGCTACTTTGCTGGCTGGTGTGACAAGATCCAGGTGGGGCCTGGGCTCCCACCCCTGGCATGAGCACGCACACAGGCAGGCTGGGCCTGCGGAAGGGGACACCAACGGTGGTTTACTAGTGTATGTGCTGCATAGCAAGTTGCCACAAATGACTGGCTTCAAACAATGCCCAGTGATGAGTTTGCAGTTTTGCAGGTGGGCATTTCAGAGGGCTCTGCTGGGTTCCACACCAAGGTCTCACAGGCTGAAGTTAAGGCATCAACCTGGAGGCTCTGGGGCAGGACAGGCCCACTCAGGAGCTGCATAGTGGTTGCAGGACTGAGGACCCAGATCGCTCCTGAACGCAGGCCGGGACCCCTATAGACCTCCGTTTCCCTCCATTCCTCAGTGACAGCATGCCATCCTTGGGCTTGGAATCTCTTGAACGTACTCTTCTGCTACTAACCGGAAAAAACTGCTGTTCAGGGGTTCCTCTAGGCCCATGTTCATCATTTCCCCACCCTAAGGTCAACAGGAATGCACGACATCTTTGAAAGAGGGAGAATTCACCATATTTCCAGGCCCCAGGGATCAGGTGTGGAACCCAAGGGCCATTTCTGGGGGTTTCCTAGGGACACCCGCCCCTGCAGGGCTCACAGCGTCTCCCCCAGATCTGGGCCCCACGGCTCCTCTCCGCTTCATCGGGGCGTGAGCTGCAAGGGAAGTGGGCAACCCGGTGCCTGTTCCTCCTGCTGCCCCGTCCCTTCTGGCCTGAGCTGGCTCCAGCCTCAGAGCCCCGGGGGAGGCCTGGCCCCAGGGCCCACCCTCACCCTCTCTCTGCTCAAATGTCAAGGCTAGAGGCCTTGTCCACACCAGGACCATTCCTGCCCAGGGCTGCCGGCCAGCTCAGAGTGGCGCCAACACTTGCCCCTCCTGCTGCCACCTTCCCGTCCCGACTCCCCAGGTGTTCCTGTCGTTACCTCAGCCGGGGTTTTGACTTCCTTCCTGGCTTCATAGTGGGGGAGTAAGGACACGCACAACCCCCGTCCCTCCTTGGGCTCCTGGTGGGTGTCCACTGCCCAAAGGGGAAGGGGTGCGGGCCCCACGCCCCTCCATGATGCTCCTGTGCTTCTTCCAGGGCTCCACCATCCCCATCAACCAGGCCAGACCCAACCGCAACCTGACCTTGACCAGGAAGGAGCCTGTTGGGTGAGTCCTTGCCCAGGGACAGGCATGGCTGCACGCCACCTGTGCTGCCCACACAGTGCACTGTGGGACCCACCAGGATCGACTCCAGAGAGCACCTGATGTCCTTTTTACATGTATTTATCAGCAGCTATTCCATGCACTTCTAAAGTGCCTGCTGTGATAAACATAAAGGTATACAGTATACTATCAGTTGGGGCCGTGGTGGGAAACAAGGGTATAATCCAAAATATTTTATCCAAAAAGAGTATGATGGGCCAGGCGCGGTGACTCAGCCTGTCATCCTAGCACTTTGGGAAGCCAAGGTGAGAGGACTGCCTGAGCCCGGGAGTTCAAGACCAGCCTGGGTAACTTGGTGAGACATCATCTCTACAATAAATCACAAAAAAAAACTAGCCGGGCATGGTGGCGTGCGTCTGTAGTTCCAGCTGTTTGGAAAACTGAGGCGGAAAGATCGCCGGAGCCCAGCAGGTCAATGCTGGGGTGGCCGTGAGTGTAGTACTGCACTCCAGCCTGGGTGACAAGAGTGAGACTCCAAGTCAAAAAAAAAAAAGAATATGATGGTCAATGTTCATAAAAATGAGGAAATACACAGCACCAAGTATCAGGGGAGAAAAATGAAAATAAACAATGGTGAGAAACAGCAGGAGCAATACGCACACAGCCCAGACCACCACCTGGGTAGGCACCGGGAGAGGGAAACGGAAACAGGCCCAGGACGCCTCCTCTCGCCACCAGATGGCACCAGGGCAGAGGTACAGACAAGGGCCCAGAAACTGACACGGGGGCCGCGGGGTCCACCTCTGCCTGAGGCAACTTGTGGCCTTCAGGCCCACTTGGCGTTCCCCTGTGAGCATGTCTAGCTCTTCAAAAAAAAAAAACAAAACAAACAGTAGTCTTGTCTTGTTAGACTTGGGCCCGCCTCATCTTAATTACACCTGCAGCAACTCTATTTCCAACAAAAGGCACATTTCTAAGTACTGGGGGTTAGGACTTCAACATATACATTCCAGGGCAATAGTTCAACCCATAACCATGGGACTTTGCCGATGTGTTTTCTTTGGAGTCCCCACAAGCCCACCCCAACCCTCACTGATGGGCCCACTTACTCCCTTGGGAACACTGAACAGCCTGCGCTCTGCTCCTACCACCCATCTGTCCCATTGGGTCTGCTGGGTTTGTGGGGTAGAGGGTGGGACCCAAAACCTTCAGTGCACTGTTCTCTCAGGGTGATATGCTGGGTCTGCCCACTGCCCCCGTGCTGGCTCAGCCTCTTCACCCCTTGTGAGGCTCATGTGGCCATCCTGCCTGCTGGCCTTGGCACACACTCTGCCCACTGCCCAGGTCCAGCTGAGAAATCGTCTTTCAGGGAAACACCCTTTGATGGGGTGGTGATGATGGTGGCACATCGCATGGCCCATGCATGGCTCTACACGGATTCCCTCACCTAATCATCTAGCATGCACACCAAGAGATGCTCTTACAGTCCCGTTCTATAGGGGCCGATAGAAGGTGGGGCTCCCCAGATTCATACCCGGCCAATGTGCCTGCTGTTCCCTGGGACTGTACCACCCCCTCTCCCCTTGCTCACAGCACTCTGAGTATGAGGTACACGTACCCAGCCAGAGGCTCTGTTTGGGACACAGGGGTGACAATGACACTAGGCACCGTCACTTCATGCAGAGTGGACAGACCTCATCAGGCCTCCCGTGCTGACTCATCTTCTCCTCTCATGGGACTGCTCCTGGCCTCATGCTCAGGCGGACCCTCTCCAGGCCCTCTCAGCCTACCCTGTGGCCTCTGACTCTCTCCATGCCCTCTGGGCCTGTGTTCTCAACTATACCTACCTGCCATCACCCTTCCCCATGGCCTGTGTCCCTAGACTGGTCCGCAACTCCCATCAGGAACTGTCCAGTGTCCCATGCCATTGTGCCCTGCATAGAAAGGGGCTACTGCCAGACTAATTCTTACCTGTAGAATACTTCAGTCCAGGACTGAAAAGGCAGGCAGGAGCTGCCTCTCAGGAGGACCTTTGGTACCTTATCAGGAAGCCCGGCTTTAAGTATGGAAGCCAGGCCCTACAAGAGGAGGGGGAGTTGGCAGGTGCACTCTGGCCACCCAGGCTGAGAAGGCTGGCTTCTTTTGCACGGCAGGGTCTGTGGCATTGTCATCCCTTGGAATTATCCACTGATGATGCTGTCCTGGAAGACGGCTGCCTGCCTGGCTGCTGGGAACACAGTGGTGATCAAACCTGCTCAGGTGTGTGTGGGCTCGCTCTGGACAGGGCCTGTGGGCGTGGAAAGTGTTGGGAACTCACTCTGTATGGGAGGGTGCTGAAGGCCCCTCTTGGCTACGCTGGCTCCAGAAGAAGGGTGATGCCAGCTGCCTTCCCAGGGCTCCACTCACAGTGGGTAGAGATCTGCCTGGGGGTCAGAGCTGCTCAAAGCAGACTCTGTTCTTTCAACTGTGGAGTAGTTGAGACCTGCTGGCTGTGTTCACAGCTTCCCAGTGAGGAGAGCCAGGGGTCTCTGCACCAATGCTAGCACTCTGAATTCATGGAACAGATACCTTCCTTGGTCCTTTGCCCAGGCCCCACACTCTGAGGCAGCCTGAGTAGTCTATCAGTAAAGCTGGTGCCGTGTCTCTTATGTGGCTTCAGAGGCCCAGGGTCCTGGAGTAAAGCAGGAAAATGATGGGATCTGTAACCCCCAGCCCCTTGTAGGGAAGCTACATGGTGCAGGAGCAGGGGGGTGGGGGGGGTGCGGATAGGGGCAGGATGTCAAGGGTCACTCAGGCTTTCTGGAAGAGTCCTCCCTGGGACAAGAACACCATCCATGAGCCTCAGTTTCTTTATCTGTTCTTTGGCTTAAGTCTCTCCGCTGCCTGCCCCCCAGGGTGCTGTGAGGAACTGGAGGCAAGTCTATCCCTAATGTGGCATGGGCTGTGTGCCCAGGAGGGCTCCTGCTTTCCAGTTTTTTTGAAGCAGTTTGGCCCCAAGGGTATTGGCGTAATTTTAAAAAAAAGATAGCTGACATATTGGCATAATAAAAAAATAGTGATAGCCAATGTTTATGGTATGTCCCCCGAGTCAGGCATCTCTCAAACATTTGAGCATGTATAACAATGGAGCAATTTATATACATTTGCTTATTTAAGCAGCCCTCTGAGGAGACATAACCTCCTGCTTTAGAAATGGTCACTGTTCGAGGGGGGCCCAGGCCTGGCCAAGGGGCGGAACCCTGCTGGGAAGAGAAGTCAGGGCACCAGAGGTTGGCAGGCCCTACTTCTCAGCTGGAACGGTGGGGAAGCTGGCTGGGCTGGCGGTGACCCCTGCCTGGGGTTGGCCACAAGTCATTTTTCTTCTGGCTTCGCTGGGGTCTTCCTGGTGGCGTGATCCCCAGTTGCTCCTCCTTGCTTGCTGCTGGGCTGTACAAAGGGAAGACGGGGAGGGAAGGCACAGCCTCACTTCTTTAGCTAGTTTCTTTCTTGACCCCCTTCCCCCAGGTGACCCCGCTCACAGCCTTGAAGTTTGCCGAGCTGACACTGAAGGCTGGCATTCCCAAAGGCGTGGTCAACATCCTCCCAGGATCTGGTAAGGCCCATGGATGGGGGCAGGGCCAGGGCTCACGGCAGCCAGATATACACTTGACCTGAGTGGGATCCACCTGGATAAGGTGTCCTTGAGGGACAGAGCAGTCTGGTGAGAGCCTGTGTGGGCATCTGGCCTAAAGGGATGGAGGCCTGCTAGCATGGGGGAGAAATCTCCTTCACCTAGAAGGGTTTTAGCCTTGAAATGGAGAAAGGAAATGATATCAGTAGCTCAAACCCACAAGACCAAATGAAGAGAACCAGAAATAGCAAACAAGGTTAACTCTATAAATATATACTGTTCTCCTTTGTTTTTTCAAACTCTCTAAAATTTTTTCACTCTGTCGCCCAGGCTGGAGTGCAGTGGCATGCTAACAGTCGCCACAGCCTGACCTGCTGGGCTCAGGCAATCCTTTTGCCTCTGCCTTCCAAGTAGCTGGAACCGCAGGTGCAAGCCATCATGCCCGGCTAATTTTTTTAAATTTATTGTAGAGATGAAGTCTTGCCAAGTTATCCAGGCTAGTCTCAAACCCCTGGGCTCAGGCTATCTTCTTGCTTTCACCTCCCAAAGTACTGGGATTGCACACATCAGCCACTGTGTCCAGCTCAACTTCTTTAATAGACATAAAATTATGTAAAGAAATAGTTCTGGCCAGGCACAGTGGCTCAGCCTGTAATCCCAGCACTTTGGGAGACCGAGGCGAGAGGATTGTCTGAACCTGGGGATTCGAGACCAGCCTGGGCAACTTGGCGAAAGCTCGTCTCTACAATAAATCACAAAAACTAGCCGGGCAGGGCAGCGTACGTCTATAGTTCCAGCTACTTGGAAGGCTGAGGTGGAAGGATTGCTTAGCCCAGCAGGTTGAGGCTGTGGTGGCCGTGAGCGTGCCACTGCACTCCAGCCTGGGTGACAAGAGTGAGACTCCAACTCATAAAAAAATACACACACACACACACACACATATATAGTATTACAATTTTTTCTATTTGCTATAGACCCAATAATACAATTACGTATATGTGGCTTTTAAGTCAGTTAAGAGAAGAAAGGAGATGAAATGTGCATTTATACTGTCTTTTATCATTGCATAATTGCTTTTTCTAAAGCTCTTATTTTTAATGTAGATTCTAATTACTTTCTATGGTCGCTTGCTTTCAGCTTAAAGACCCTTTAGTATTTCTTGTATGATGGGTCTCCTAACAACAAATTCTTTCAGTTTTTGTCCAAAAATGTCCTTATTTGCTTCCACTCTTTGAAACATAATTTTGCTAGATACAAGATTTTTGGTTGAGAGTTTTGTTCTTGCAGCACTTTGAATATAGTAATACACCAGAGAGTGGCATTTTAGTTAACAACGAACCACATGTATGAGAGTGGTTTCGTAAAATTATAATGGTGCTGAAAAATTCCTACCACCTTGTGACATTATAGTTGTTGTGAGGTCTAGTACAATGCATTGCTTATATATTTATGGTGATGCTGGCGTAAACAAACCTGGTGTGCTGCTAGTAATAAAAAAGTACAGCACACTCAACTATGTATAGTACATAATACTTGAAAATGATAACACACGTCTCTTACTACTTTACGTATTTATTAAACTATAGTCTTATCATTATTTTAGAGTGTACGCCTTCTACTTATAAAAAAGCAGTTAACTATACAACAGTTTCAGGCAGGTCCTTCAGGAGATATTCCAGAAGAAGACATTGTTGTAGGAAATGACAGCTCTGTGTGTGTCACTGCTTTCCCTTGAAGATGTTCCAGTGGGACAAGATGTGGTGGAAGACGATGACTTTGATGATCCTGACCCTGTGTAGGCCTAGGCTACAGCGTATGTTTGTGTCTTAGTTGTTAGTGAAAAAGTTTAAAAGGTAAAATAAAAATTTAAGAAGTAAAATAAAATAGGAAAAAACAGCAGGGCATGGTGACACATCTATATTCCCAGCACTTTGCGAAACTAAGGTAGGAGGACTGCTTGTGGCCAGGAGTTTGAGGGTAGCCTGGGCAACATAGTGAGACCTCATCTCTACAAAAAAATTAAAAATAGCTGGGAGTGGAGGCATGTGCCTGTGGTCCCAGCTACTCACAAGGATTAAGTGGGAGGACCACTTGAGTCCAGGAGTTTGAGACTGCAGTGAGCCATGTTCATGCCACTGTTCTCCAGCCTGAGCGACAGACAGAGAGAGAGACCCTGTCTTAATAATAATAATAATAATAATAGAAAAAAGCTTATAGAATAAGTATTTAAAGAAAGAAAATATTTTTGTACAGTCATACAATATGTTTGCGTCTTAAACAAAGTGTTACAACAAAAGAGTCAAAAAGTTAAAAAAACTAAGTTTCTAAAGTAAAAAAGTTACAGTAAGTTAAGCTTAATTTATTACCAGAGAAAGAAAAATTTAGTGTAGGCTAAATGTCCACTGTTTATAAAGTCCACAGTAATGTAGAATAGTGTCCTAGACCTTCACATTCATTCACCATTTACTCACTGACTCACCCAGAGAAGCTTCCAGTTCTGTAAGGTCCAGTCACTCTAAATACCCTATTCAGGTGTGCCATTTGTATCTTTTATGCCATATTTTTATTGTACTTTTTCTATGTTTACTATGCACAAATACTTACCATTGTATTGCAATTGCCTAAAGTATTGAGTACAATAACATGCTTTATAGGTTTGTAGCTTAGGTACAAGAAACTATCCCATAAAGCCCTGGTATGTAGTTGGCTATTCTGTCTAGGTGTGTGTAAGTACACCTATGATGTTCACACAATGACAACATCACCTAAGGGCACATTTCTCAGAAAGTATCCCCACTGGTAAGTGACATATGGTTATGTATCATCCCACTGACTTCTGGCCACTATTGTTTCTGATGGGAAGTCTGTTGTTAATTGTATTGTGGTTTCCAGATATATGGTGTGATTAGACACTTTTCTTTTGCTGCTTTCAAAGTTTTCTTTGAATTTCAGCACTTTTACTGTCATATACAGTTGTGGATCTCTTTGAGCTTATCTTATTTTGAGTTCATTGAGCTTCTTGGGTATATAGATTAATGTTTTTCATCGAATTTGGGAAGTTTTCAGCCATATTTATTCTAAATTTTTTTTCTGTTCTTTTCTCTTTCTCCTCTCCTTTTTTAAAAGTTCCATTGTGCATATGTTGGTGCACTTAATGGTGTCTCACTTTTTTCTGAGGCTCTATTCAATTTTTAAAAATTATTTCTTCCTCTGTCCTTTTGACTATATAATCTCTATCAATCTAGCTTCAAGTTCACAAATTCTTCTGTCAGTTCAAATCTACTTTTGAGCCTCTCTACTTAGTGTTTTATTTCAGTTATCATACTTTTTAATTTCAGAATTTCTGCCTTTTTAAAATACTGTATTATTTTATTGGTAGGTTTCTTTTAGTTCTTTAAACATATTTATAATAGTTGCTTTGAAGTCTTTGTCTTTTAAATACAACTTTGGACCCTCTCACAGAAAATTTTTATTGTTTGTTTTTTCTTCTTTTTCTTTCTTTCTTTCTTTCTTTTTTTTTTTTTTCCTGTAATGGGTCATACTTCTCTGTTTACTTGCATGTTTCACACTTTTTTGGTGAAAAACTGGATGTTTTAGGAACTACATTGTAATAACTCAGGATACTGATTCCTCTCCTTCCTTTTCAGAACTTGATTTTGTTATTTGCTTGTTTATTTGTTTAGTGACTTGGTTAGACTATTTTAGTGAAATCTATTTCTCCCATAGTATGTGGCTTCAGAGGGCATAGCCTTGAGCATGCACAGTCACCCTGGGACGACAGCAGTTTCAGCAGGACTCTCTTTGAGTCTCTTTTCTTGGTTTCTCTGTGAAGCTATCTGCCTTCTTTGGTATCACACCCAGCTGTTCAGCTTCATTAATTTCAGGCTGCTAGCTCTATTGTTTTAAAAAAAGTTCCGGGGCATAAATTGCTCTATAATCTGATCCAATTAAATTTACAGGCGTAGTTTTTGATGCCAGCCCAGGAGGGCTCTTCCCTTGTGGTTTGCTCTCACCCCAGAAGGGTTTCTTCTTTGTTTTCTCTGTTAAATGATCTGACCTACAGTTTAGCTTATTGTTTTCATAGAGTTACCAGCCTCCTTTTAATTGCTCACCTCCAGAGTCTTGTTTTTGAGAGTGCGCTTAGGACTGAACTTCCCCAACTGTTTCAAATCAAGTTAGTTCCTTTTGGAAGTGTTTTGGTGTTTTCTGTTCTTATGGATAGTCTGTTTCCCTGGAGGTTACTAGGAGGGAGCTGGGGCTGGGTGGGAGAGTTCCCAGTATTCTCAGGCAACCCACCTGGGGTAGAGCTTTCTCTTTATGAGTGTGGGCTGGGTGGAGAAGGGGAACCTCCAGCATCTAAGCCATACTCACCAACAGTTTGGCCTCTGCAACTCAGAGTTGGAGGAGAAAAGAAATGCTGGTGGCCTGCCCCTCCTGGTAGATGCCCTATCCCTTGACAGGGAGCCCTGCCCTCCTGGCCACACCTGCCTGGAGTGGAGCCTCCATCGGGTGGGTGTGAAGACATGGAGGGAGGGAGCAGACTGTGGCTCAAGTGCTTACTGAGATTTGGTAGGTTTTCTTTACTGAGTGTTTCTTCATTTGCTTATTCTCTGAGAAAAATTTCCAGAGACTCTAAATGGTTGTTCAAAAACAATTTTAACTAGTGGGTTGTTTCTCTGGGTAATTTTCCACGGGGTTCCTCAAACTAGCCTTCCAGAAATGCACTCTTACCTCATGCCTTTTGAAAATGTTATGTTCATGTTGTTATTATTATTTTAAATAATATATGGCTGTAGTTTTGATCTTCTCTCTGACTCAACAAGTAAAAAGAGATTTTAAAAAAAATTTTCCTGCTGGGCTCGGTGGCTCAGCCTGTAATCCCGCGCTTTGGGAGGCTGAGGTGAGTGAATTGCCTGAGCCCGCCGGTTCGAGACCCACCTGGGCAACTTGGCGAGACCTCATCTCTACAATAAATCAAAAAATCAGCTGGGTGTGGTAGCGCGTGCCTGTAGTTCCAGCTACTTGGAAGGCTGAGGCGGAAGGATCGCCAGAGCCCAGCAGGTCAAGGCTGCAGTGGCTGGGAGCGGCCACTGCCCTCCAGTTTGGGAGACAGAGTGAGACTCCAACTCAAAAAAAAAAAAGAAAATTTTCCAAGTGTTTTTTTGTCTAATATTTTGTTCCTATAGTTGTACTTGTATTAAGTCACAATCAGAGCATATTGCCTGTGTATAAGTTTGCTAGGGCTGCTGTAACAAAGAATCACAGACTAAGTGGAATAAACAACCAGGATTTATTGTCTCACGGTTCTGGAGACCAGAAGTCTGAAATCAAGGTATTGGCAGGGCAATATATTTTAGAGGGCAGAACATACCCACCCCCCCTCCATGGACCAGGTTCCTGCAGTTTTTGTCCAGTCTAGGCTTTGGAAGGCAAGGCTCATGCCAGAAGTTAAGTTACCTATAGACATCAGGTCTCTGGGGAGGTTGGAAAGTCCATTTTCAGTTTGGGTTATGTTTGGATCTAAAGAGTGATCAGAAGTCCATCTTAAGAGAGGCCTTAAGCCTCAATACCTAAAAAGCTCTTTCAGGGCAAAGCAGGGGAGGAAGAACCAAAGGCCCAGTCTATCCAGTGAAAGAACTGCCTTCAGTCTGAGCAGTTTGACTACAGGTACGGTTTTTAGTAACGTTTGCGGCCCATGTTGGGGTTCCTGGTTCTGTTGTGACATCATAACAGGTAGTGGATTTACAACATTTGGCTAAGGTGGTAACACAATAAAAGGAAAGTCCTGATGATGATAGGGCCCCAAATTTTTCTCTGCTAGAGCAGGTGAGATTGCGAGGGGCGTAAAGGTTACAGGTCAGGTTGGTATACCAGAAAAGGGGTATGACCTGGAAGTGCCAAAGTGGGGGGCCAGCCAGGAGGGCTACCCTGACATTAGGGCTATGGGACCCTAACAGATATGGACTGGTTTTTGACTAAGGACTTGGGTTGGGCTAGCCCAGACCACTGAGAATGCACCCTAGTAACCCCCATGGTTGAGTGGGGCATGACATACCCAGCAATCAGTTAGGCTGCTATTTCAGATGGCATCTTTCGTTAATCTCATGAGAGAATTATTATTATTATTATTTTAGTTGGAGTCTCACTTTGTCGTCCAGGCTGGAGTGCAATAGCATGCTCTTGGCCACCACAGCCTCGACCTGCTGGGCTCAGGCAATCCTTCTACCTCAGCCTTTCAAGTAGCTGGAACTACATGCGGGTGCCACCACACCTGGCTAATTTTTCTTGATTTATTGAAGAGACAAGGTCTCACCAAGTTGCCCAGGCTGGTTCTCAAATGCCTGGGCTCAGGTGATCCTCTCACCGCGGCTTTCCAAAGTGCTGGGATTACAGGCATGAACCACCGCACCTGGCCTGAGAGAATTATTGTACTAAGAAGGTAAACCTCCATTATGAGGGAGAGGCATAGAATTAAGACTATCATTATCTATATCATTAGTTGATTATGCACCTCATTATAGGTATCCCTGAACATGTAAGATGAGGGTTAAGGAAAGTATGGTAGTGATGTCAAGTGGGAGGCCCAAGTAAGGAGTAGGCTCTGGGTGGAATAAAGTAACTCCAAAAGCCAAGATAAAAATACCTGTAGGCGGCCGGGCTCAGTGGCTCGGCCTGTAATCCCGCGCTTTGGGAGGCTGAGGTGAGTGGATTGCCTGAGCCCGCGGGTTCCAGACCCGCCTGGGCAACTTGGTGAGACCTCATCTCTACAATAAATCAAAAAATCAGCCGGGCATGGTAGCATGTGCCTGTAATTCCGGCTACTAGGAAGGCTGAGGCGGAAGGATCGCCGGAGCCCAGTGGGTTGAGGCTGCGGTGGCCGGAAGCAGCCACTGCACTCCAGTCGGGCCACAGAGTGAGACTCCAACTCAAAAAAAAAAATACCTGTAGGCAAGTTGGCAGTCATATGTCCAGCAAATATGAGAGAGGTGTTTATCGGGGAGGTGGGGGCTGAGCAAAGTGATAAAACAGTGGCACAACCACCAGTATCCTGAGGGAGGTCATCAGACTCAGAGCCACCCACCATATGACTTACCTGTTTGTGGACTGGCCTTCTTGAACAGGCACTTAAGGCCCCACACACAGGCTTGAAGGAATAAGATAAGTTTTCCGGGCATGCCTGAAAATGTTCAGGAGAAAAGAATTATAATCTGGAAAAGTGTACCCAACTAGGGATTCCTGTCAACCTAACTGTAGTTGGAGTGGCCAGGATCACTCAGCAAGGATCCCTCCATGTAGGTAATAGTTGGTCCTCTGGGGAGCCCTCCGTCCACGTCTCAAGGAGGACCTGACCTCCTGGACTAGCCAGTAAAGGGACTCTTCCATCTCTCTGACGGGGGGGTCAGCAACTTCAAGAGAAACCTGAAACCAGAAAAACTAGACCATTTTCAGGAAGATATGTGGCAGAAATATAACCTAGTTTGTAATTTGAGAATGGCTGTTAAAAAAATAGACTTTAGAATTAAAAATCAAAACCTCTTGTAATCTTCCTAAGAGCAAATTAGTATTTTAGGAAACCTTTGTTGTTTTAACAAAGGTGGACCATATTTTAAAGTTTGGTATCAGTGTGTGTTTTTACAAAGTTTATTTAAAAAACATTTTTTTTTTTGAGTTGGAGTCTCACTCTGTCGCCCAGACTGAAGCGCAGTGGCCGCTCCCGGCCACCGCAGCCTCAATCTGCTGGGCTCCGACGATCCTTCCACTCAGCCTTCCAAGTAGCTGGAACTACAGGCACGCACTACCACGCCCGGCTAATTTTTTGATTTATTGTAGAGATGAGGTCTCGCCAAGCTGCCCAGGCGGGTCTTGAACCTGTGGGCTCAGGCAATTCACTCACCTCGGCCTCCCAACGCGCAGGATTACAGGCTCTACAATAAGTCAAAAAAGTCAACCAGGTTAGATGATCTAAGTAAGTTATAATGAGGTTTATTTTAAAAGTTTATAAAAGAAATATATATATATTTTTTTGAGTTGGAGTTGCACTCTGTCGCCCAGACGGAGTGCTGTAGCACGATCATGGCCACCGTAGCCTCGACCTGCTGGGCTCAGGTGATCCTTTCGTCTCAGCCTTCCAAGTAGCTGGAACCACAGGCATGTGCTCTGTTCTATACTTCTTTTTTAAATAACCAGTTATTTTATTCTAAGACAGAGATTTACCATGCAAGATTTTTAAAATATAAAAGTTTCCTTTTTTCATATGTATAACTTAATGTTTTTTATCTCTTACTAGTTTTTTTAAATCTTGTTTTTAATGTTTTTAATTTGGGTAAAGTAGTTTTCATAGCAGCTTGATTTTTTAAAGAGAAAACTTCTTTAATCAATATTTTGGTTTTATATGAGTTTTTAATGTTTACATTTTAGTTAGAATAGGTTGAAGTGTATAAGACAAACAAAATATCCAAGTGACCTTGAAACAGTAAGTTTTACTGGGGTCTTTCTCTAGAATCACATCTAGAAGCCTTATTTAACTCTACAGTTGCAGGCTAATCATTTAAGCTCTGAATTTTCCTTGTTTTAATTTGTCCATCAGTTTAAAATGTGCCCCAAAATGGGCCATAATATGTAACCAGCTGCAGTCTCAGAAAACCTGGCATGCCTTTGAATCTTTTTCATGTTTTAAAAATGTCCATAGTCATGGCTGAATCCTCTGGAGTGCCTCGGGTTTGAGGGGGTATTGTTTCTTCCATGGGTAGTTTTCCCCAGGAAGTCTTAGGTCTGTTTTACTGGCAGAACTTTGTTAGCTTGTTCCAGGACCATAGTGTTCCCATACTTAGGGGATTACTTGGTCCTTGATTTCTTCAGGAATGTTTAGAGTTTCAGTCTCTTGACTGTTTAAGATTGCCAATAAGTTGATTTTTCTGTTCTGGCACTACTTTTTTCTTTTTGAGTTGGAGTCTCACCCCGTCGCTCAGGCTGGAGTGCAGTGGCATGCTCATAGTTACTCCAGCATCGACCTGGTGGGCTTCGGCGATCCTTCCACCTAAGCCTTCCAAGTAGCTGGAACTACAGACATGCAATACCACGCTTGGCTAGTTTTTTATTTGTTGTAGAGATGAAGTCTTGCCAAGTTGCCCAGGCTGGTCTCGAACGTGCGGGCTCAGGCAATCCACTCGCCTTGGCCTCCCAAAGTGCTGGGATTACAGACTGAGTCATTGAGCCCGGCCCTGGCACCACTTTTACCTGAACTGTATCCCTTCCCAGGGAAATAGTGGTTCCAATCTTACTTAAGAGGTCTCTACCCGATAATGGGGTAGGACATCTGGAGCATATAAGACTGAGTGACTAATAACACTAGACCCGGCCTCACAAGCAAGAGGGAAAGTAAATCGCCCTACCTTAAACCGTCCGACTATTCTCATTACTATGTAGTGGTGGTTGGAGAGGGGACCGATAGGCTGGATCAGGACAGAGCAAGTGGCTCAATGTCTGCAAGGAACTCAGTTTTCCTACCTGCCACATCAAGAGTAGCCCTAGGCTCCACTGAAGTGATGGTGACGGGGCATGTTGAAATCAGAGCTTAGCAGGCTCTGGAGTTCCATCAATTGTTGCGTGTAGGCCTCTTATCCAAGAGATCAGCAAGGAGCAGAGATAAGCCACGGTTGCCGATCAATCAT
>CAUYQG010031062.1:0-13091 GCA_963574415.1 Tarsius wallacei | reverse complement strand
TCTCTACAATAAATAAAAAAAATTAGTCAGGCATGGTAGCACGCACCTGTAGTTCTAGCTACTTGGAAGCCTGAGGTGGAAGGATTGCCTAAGCCCAGCAGGTTAACGCTGGGGTGAGCCTGGGTGACAGACTGACACTCTTACTCAAAAAAAAAAAAAAAAAAAAAATTAACAATCATCTGCTTTATTTATAATACTAAAATGTTTCAATATAAAGATGTTAGTATCATCTCTAACAATAATGCTGTAGACTTTAATTTCAAAACTTTCTGCAGTAAATTTTGTCTTTAAAATCTAGTCCACCATGTATATATTATGAAAGTTCTGTGTTCTAAAGTCATTCGTAGTAATTCTGATCTCTATGTGCGTGTGCAAATACTGACATACAGTTTAGTTCTAAAATGAATCAATTTATACATATTAGTTCCAGTTAGTCCCTCTCTGCTTTGTATTACTTAAATTTTAATACTTATATTTTAATATTAAAATTTAAAGTAATATTACACTATACATATTTTAATGTATTTAACTTTTCCATACTTATTTGCTTCTTATATGGAGATTCAAATTTTATCCTAAGACTTTTTAAAACTATACATTTTCTTTTTCCATCAAATAATATACTGCATTCTTTTTCCAATCTTCAATGCTATGTATTATTGCAACAAAGCTTGAAATATCTACATTAAAATAAATGCGCCAGTTAGAATTATCTTGACAAAAAACTAGTTGCTAGTCGTAAGATTCTTAAATTCTTCTCCCCAAAATCTACATGTGAATATAAGTTTTTAATTTTTTTTCTGATCATCTCTTTTAGTTGTGGATCAAAAGCAGCACTTTTTAACGTATACTTATGTTTAATTTATGTATACATATTTGACTGAAGTCCTTATTTTAATTACTGAAAATCCCAATATAATGTAGATTTCCAAGTTCTTAAAGTTCTTTGGATAAATAGAAAAGTACTTTTTGTTTTAATGCAATATAAATTAAAATTTACAAAAGCAAAACTAAAGACAAAGTAAAATAAAATTAATAAATTACACAGAAAATGCATAAAAAGATAAACTTTAAATTTTTTATTCATACATTTTAAGTGAAAACTATTCTATAAATTTATATTTTAGAATATTTTACAAATTTTGTAAAACTTATTTAGAGGAGAACCCTGATTATACAATTGTAACAAATTTCAATAGTGCTTCACCTGATTAACAATTCCATGTTTGTATTATACTTACTTAAAATTATATATATTTAGTTTATTTAGTTTTTGTCAGGAATCTACATTGTCCATAGAATTAAAGATGTGCCATGCTGTAATTTTTCATTTTTTAATTCTGTATTAACAACTCTTGTATACACAGAAACAGATAATGCTGCATTTAACTACAGATAAGTTTTAAATCTTCTGGTTCAGTAAATTTAAACTAACATGTAAAATTTAAAAGGCATATAATGCAATCCTCCATAGTTTTTATTGTAGAAAATCAAGAAAATTAATGTAGTCTGTTTGTGATTGTGGTGGAGGGTAGAGTTAATCTGACCATCTTGGTAGTCGTTCAGCCTAGCACTCTGAATTTTGCTATTAGGTAAGATTTTTAAAGTGAATGCCAGGTTTGTTTTTCCCCTCTCACTTTTCTTTTCTTAGCCTCAGAACAAACAAGTTGCTCATCTTTTTCTTGGCCTATTGTTTCTTCCTACTGGGCAAAATTTATATTTCTTTCTTTAGTTTAAGACTATATTAAAAAATGAAATTATCAGTTTCAAAACAGTTGATTCACATAACTTTTTTAGTTTCTTACAAACACATTTAAACAAATAATTATTTTGACTATAATTTTCTCACAGAAAGTATTTAAATATACATTTGAAAGGTTTAAAGAACAATTTAAATATGCAAACTTTAAAAAATTTTAAGGTTGTCTTTTCAAATAAATTATTTCTGAAACTCTGAGGTTTATAACATCTTTTTTTTGCCATAAATGTGTCATACATAGTAAAATCAAGTACTCAGAACTTTTTGAGTGAAGTAATTCTGCTCCTGTAAAATAAAATTGAGCTAAGTATTAAAACATAATTACCAATTGTTATACCTATTTAAATTTTAATATATAACCCAAATTTTTTTTCAGAATAGGATGTTAAAAGTAAGGTTGTGAGATGAGAGGATTGTCTGAGCCCACGGGTTCGAAAGCAGCATGGGCAACTTGGTGAGACCTCGTTTCTACAGTAAATAAATTAAAAAAAAAATTAGCTGGGTGTGGTAACACGCTTGTAGTTCTGGCTACTTGGAAGGCTGAGGCAGAAGGATGGCCAGAGCCCAGCAGGTTGACACTGGGGTGGCCGTTAGCGTGCCACTACACTCCAGTCTGGGCAACGGAGTGAGACTCCAACTCAAAAAAAAAAAAAGAAAAGAAAAATAAATAAAAAGATAAACAAACAAACAAATAAATAAATAAGGTAAGGTCACTACTCTCTGTCCTTTTGCAAACTTGGTTTAAGTTGAGGAGGGAGTGACCCATATTTCTAACTTTCTACTAGGTTAAATGTCCTGACTTTAATGATTTTTTTTATTCATGGGGGGGATCTCTTCCAGATATTAAATTTTTGTTTTGGAAATGTGATTTCAATTCAATAAATTAAAGATTTTAAACTATTGTTCTTTCTAAAAGTCATCTAAGTTGCATTTGCTTTTTTTAAAATCATGTTGTGTATAAGTTTTAAAACTTTTTTTTTTTTTTGAGTCAGAGTCTCACTTTGTTGCTCAGACTGGAGTGCAGCGGCACGCTTACGGCCACCCCAGTGTCGACCTGCTGGGCTCAGGCGATCCTTCCGCCTCAGACTTCCAAATAGCCAGAGCTACAGGCTCACGCTACCACAATGGGCTAATTTTTTTGATATATTGTAGAGACGAGGTCTCACCAAGTTGCCCAGGCTGGTCTCGAACCCCTGGGCTCAGGCAATCCTCTTGCCTTGGCCTCCCAAAGTGCTGGGGCCTTAAAACTTTTAACAGTCTTGTTTAAAGGACTTCAGATCAACGACTAGCCCCTATCTACAAACTCAGTCACTTTCAGTTCTTGTGAAATGTCTTAAAAATACAATATATTTTATTTCCTTCAGTTGCCTTATTTAACACATGCTTGTGACTCTTTAAAATGGTTTGGATTCACAATTAATCACTTTCCCCAAGACTTGTCTGGTCCACATAGCCAGACTAGGCATCCTTTCTTTTGGCCTGAATTTCTAAGATTAGCTGACATGCTGAGCTTCTGCTTTGTTATTACAGCCTCACTAAGCTGTGTGTGTGTGTGTGTGTGTGTGTGTGTGTGTGTGTGTGTGTGTGTGTGTGTGTGTGTGTGTAGGGGTTCCCCAAAAGATGCAATGGGATTTATTTATTAAAAATTATGTACGCTTATCTGTTTAAATTTCAATTACCTTCAAAGTACAATATACCTATGGAGATGCTTTTCCACTACGGAAAACAGATTTTGAACTTGTCAACGTTGACGCTTTTTAATGCTTCTGCTGCTTTTTGTTTCACCTCTTCCACATTGGCAAAATGTTTCCCTTTAAAGACTTTTTCATCCAGGAAAACAACAACAAAAAAAGTCTTTTGGGGGAGATCGGGTGAATAGAGAGGGTGGGGCACAAGGGATCATGTTTTTTTGGTAAAATTGCTGAACACTCAGCCTGGTATGGGCAGGTACATTGTCATGGTGGAAGAACCAGTCACCTGTTTGCCTTAACTCCAGATGTTTCTTCCACAAATCAGGGGCAACCTTATCAAAATTTCCAGATAAAAATTTTGGTCAACCATTTGATCTGAAGGAACAAATTCTGCATGTAATACAAGGGGACTTCCTTCCAAAAGACAATTTTGGGTTTTTTGGGTCCCCCACCCCTATATATATAAATTTCCCATCGTAACTCCAAATTTTCTTGGATCATGAATACCATTTTAAAATATATATTTTGATCAAAGTTCATTATGTAATCTAAAAGCATTATGTAGACTAAATCACTTCTGACAATAAGAAATAAGAGTGATTGGCCAAAGCAGAGGGGCTACTGCATCTTTTTTGATGCCAAGAAAATTGGCCAGCTGCAAATATTAGGGGAGCTCTGCACCCTTGGAACTTACATCACCTTTATATACAGTGCTCTGGCTTGTGAAAAACTTCTCACAGATAAACACATTTTGAGGCCATGGCTCAAGATCAAATACATGGGCACACAGATCATTGAAATAAAGTAATGCGCCAGGCTGGGTGGCTCAACCTGTAATCCCGTGCTTTGGGAGGCCGAGGTGAGTGGACTACCTGAGCCCGCGGGTTCGAGACCCGCCTGGGCAATTTGGCTAGACCTCATCTCTACAATTAAAAAAAAAAAAAAATTAGCCGGGTGTGGTGGCGGGCGCCTGTGGTTCCAGCTACTTGGGAGGCTGAGGCAGAAGGATCGCCGAAGCCCAGCAGTTGGAGGCTGTGGTGGCCAGGAGCGGCCACTGCACTCCAGTCTGGGTGACAGAGTGAGACTCCAACTCAAAAAAAAAAAAAAAAAGAAAGAAAGTAATGCTAAAATGGAAGAAAATTGAGATATCTGTAACTGTATACTTTTCTGATTAATCAAATTCTACTATCAAAACTTTCTAAAAATAAAGCAAATGTGATCTGTAGTTGATGTTTTTAATTTATCTAAGAACTAGATAACTTGGGGAAAAGACACAAATACCAGTGAATATGCAAATGTTCATAACCAAATATAAATGAGATAGTACAATTTTATCTTTCAACTTCTAGCATTGGCATTTAAATAAATCATTGGCGAAACAGTCATAGTTGATAATACTGATGTATTAAATGGTAGGAACAAGGCAGATAAAAATGAGGGTGGAACTGAGAATTTACTATTTTTGAAGACCTTTTATACAAGCTAAAATAATAAAGCAAATGAAAAACATCTTCTGAAGATAAACAAAGATGAACTCATATGTGTCAGTGAAAGAGCAAAGACAAAAATAAAGCTCCTTCAAAAAAAATTCTCCACAGTTATTTTTAAATTAAGAATCCATGCTTATAAATTAGTGAATATATTAACTATTCATTAATCTTAACATCTGAAATCATTTTAGAACAATGAAGGAATTAATATTGAACAAATATAAATATATAAATACATACACATTCTGAAAGAAAAAGTAAGAATAGAAATAAGTTAGAAAGCAAGAATAGAAATAGTTTTGAAACTTGACTAAGAAACAATTTTTGTAGAATTTGGAAGCAGACATTTTAATTATCTTGCAAAATAATTTCAATCTTTTCCTAAATATCTAAAACTTTTTGTTACATATTTCCTAATCTCTCATCCTTTAAATGCAATATTTGAAAAGAGTACCTTTTACCTTGTTTCTGAATTTTTTTGTGTGAAAATATTTCAATAAGTGTGTATTTAGATTTTTTTTGGAAAAGATAAGGAACAAATTTGATTCTTGCACTAATTATTAGCATACTATGGCTAGAATATACTGCCATCTTTCACAAATAGGTTTGTTCATATTCCCAAGGTCTAGAAACTGTTCCTCTCCATTCTTGTGTTCCTTTCTCACTCCCTTTTTCCCAATCTCCTAATTCCTCCTATAAGGGAAGTGGTTCTCAAACTATAGTCCATAGACTAGTAGCAGTAGCATCACCTGGGAACTCTTTAAACAACCAATTTTCAGACTCCACCTCCAATCTACTAAATTTAAAAAAATCTGGAGAGGGAGCCTAAAAATCTGTATTTTAACGAGTTTTCCAGGTGATTTTGATGACAACAAAAACATGAGAAGCAATGATACAAGGTAACCTTGAAAACCCGGTCATCGTAAGCAAGCCTCCAGGAGCACAAGAGGAATACTCTCTTGTTTTCTGGAATCCAGAAACTGATTTAGTGACTGACAATAGGTCTAGTAAGAGTGACTCTCAACCTTGGCTGTACTTTGGAATCACCTAAAAATTTAAGTGTTTTTACATACCGAAAACTAGTCACTTTCCCGAGAGGTTCTGATTTGAGGTACATACAAACCGGGCTTTGGCATTTTTAAAACTGCTGAGTGATTCTAACATGCAGGCATTTTGAGAATCACTGCTTTCCCAATTCCACCAATCATAATCACCTTAGAAGCAAGTGTTCGTTGCCACCTGCACGCCAGTCCCTGCATCTCAGCTATTCTCTCTCTATTGCCTGTAACTCAAAATGCTATTTCTGCTTCTGTCACCTTTTCTCAAGGTTTTGTATTCAAAGCTTTTAAACACAATTCAATACAGAATGCATGCCCCTTTTAGACAAATGCATCATGTTGAGCTTTCTCAAGTTTTCTGTTTTCCCTCTGATCTGGTCTACTGAAGATGACCTTTTACTCAGCACTGAATCTTGGTCTAAGTAGATGTGGACAAGATCAAAGCCTGTACTATACAGAAAGAACGTCCTATAGTTTTTTCCTCAGAAAGACTTTAGACGTGGCAGATATTTGAATTATCTTTTGACTTTTTCTCTAATATAAATATCCATCACAGATGTTAACTCCTCCCAAAAAACTTTTTTAACTTTCCAAGTTTGATCCAATTTCATCATTTTTTTTAATGCTTTGAATGGAGTACACTGTATTATAATTATTTACCAGTGTCTTTTTTTGTTTTTCTCCCAGGAGATTGTGATCTTGATCAGGGACATATTCCCTTGCTGTTTTACCTGCCCTCTAATACTTCCCTCCACATTCAAATGCTCATACCGTTTATATCCAGTCATCTGTGTTCAAAAAAGTGGTCATATAAATAGATGTCAATTTGATGCAGCAGTGAATGATCTTCACCATGACTATTAACCACTGATGAAAAATATAACAAATATACTTCACCTGGGAGTGTCTTAGAAAGGCAAATTATTAGTTGTGCCCTGGACCTACCACATCTGAATCTGCATTTAATGAGATCCCAGGTGACTCATATGCACTTTAAAGTTAAAAAAAAAAAAACACTGATTTAAAAATGTTAAACTTCAAATGTGTCATTTCGGCAGAGCTACACATTGGTTTCCATATATATTCATATGTACATGCTTTCATTTATATAGTTTAATGACCTATTTTAATAAGCACTATTTTGTTAGATTTAATGTATTTTTTAGTTTTTTCTTAACTATAGCCAAATCAATAAAAATAAAATATTGCTGACTTCCACAAATGCAATAAAATTAATATCTATCCAACATCTTCATTTAATGAAATTTCTCCCTGTGTTTCTCTCTTATTATACACGTGCTACTTCCATAAAAATTAAGTGGCACATGGAATATACATTTTCTTTCAGTTTGTGTTTTAATATTAGAACTGCCCAAAGAAGAAATTACAGTCTTTAAAAGTCATGCTTTTCTTGTTAATGAAATTTATCAACATAAGCTAACCCATCCCTGATCAAAAAAATGGACTGGACTCAAGTATCAGATGTTTGGTTTGTGTAAATGGATTAAGGGATTAATTTTTATCACAGAAAGCTCACAGTTAGTTGGGCGTGGTGGTACATGCCCGCAGTCTCAGTTACTCAGAAGGATGAGGCAGGAGGATTATCTGAGCCCAGGCTCAGGCTCAAGGCTGTGGTGAGCTGTGAGCCATGCTGAGCATGCCATTGTGCTCCAACCTGAACGACAGAGAGAGATCCTGACTCAAAAAAAAAAAAAAAAAAAAAAAGAGAGAGAGAGAGAGAGAACTTTTGTGGTTTGTGTATATCTCTTTAATTATATTATCGGGTCTTATTGTTTAATTTTATCTCACATTCCATCACTTTCTTGTCAAGGTATAATATTCTGCATTGTATTTTTTTCACGTATATTTCCTTAACTGTGAGCTCCTTAAGAAAAGAGATTTTATGATAGAGTCCTTTGTGTTCTAAGCATGTAGTATAGTACCTAATACATAGTAAATGATAGATGAATATTTGCGGAAAGAATAATATAAAGAAGAAAATGTAAAGGAAAAAAAAAATTATCCTTATCTCACTGAACAATCTATCTTAGCATCCTTGTCAAAAATCATTTGTGTATAGATGAAAGGGGACTCTGCCCCCAAAAGAAAAACATAATTATTTTTTGGAAGGCAGGCCCCTTTCAGTACAGGCTTCCCCCACACCCCCAGGAAAATGTTTTAGGAGCACATCGGCATCATTGTACCAGCTGGAAATGTGACCCCTCCAACATTTGTTATTGTATTTTTTGAAATCATTTGAACAATCTGTGGTCCCTTGAGAATCCATATGAATTTTAGGGTATGTTTTTCTATTACACAAAAAAAGTCATTGAGATTTTCATAGGAATTGCATTAAACCTGTAGATTAATTTCAGTATTAATGCCATCTTAACAATAAAATATCCTCCAACCCATAAATACAGACTGTCTTTGCATTTATTTCCTGTCTTCTTTAATTTCTTTCAGTAGTATTTCAAAGTTTTTGGTGTACAAGTCCTTCACTACATTGATGTTTTCCTCTAAGTACTTTACTTCTTTTGCTGCTATATTAAATAAAATTGTTCTCTTAATTCCCTTCTTGGATTGTTCATCATTAGTGTATTGTAATGAAACTGACTTTTGCATGTTGATTTTGTATCCTGAAACTTTACTAAATTAGTTTTCTTAGTTAAAGTGGGCAAAAGTCTTAAACTGATGTTTCTCAAAAAAGATATATAAATGGTAAATAAGCATGTGAAAAGTTGCTTAACATTACTAATCATTAGGAAATACAAATCAAAACACAAAATGCCACTTTATGCCCATTTGACAACAAAAACAACAAAACCTTATGAAGCTAAAAGGTATTTGTACAGCAAAATAAAACATAAAGCGAGTAAAGAGACAATCCACAGAATAAGAAACAAATATTAGCAAAGTTATTCATCCAATAAAGGCCTAACACCCAGGATCTACAAGGAACTCAAATGAATTGACAGGGAAAAAATAACCCCCCCCAAAAAGGGGGTAGAGAACATGTACATAAACTTCTCCAAGGAAGACATATAAGCAGCCAATAAATATATGAAAAAATGCTCAGCTCCACTAACCATCACAGATATGCAAAACCGGGGTGGAGGTAAGATGGCGAGGGAACTGGTGGGAACTTGAAGGGTGAGTGACCATAAAGACAGTCCTTCTGAGTGGGTGAGCACAGCTAGGTGAGTGAAAGTCTGAGGGGAGACTCAAGATCAAGCACGTGGTCAAGAGCCTGGGGCTCCCCTCTGGAGGGGGCTGCAACCCACCACTGCCCTGAGATTGGAGCCCTTGGCATGCAGGATCATCAGCTATTCTTGGGGGGCGGGGGGAGGTCAGCTGTTCCTCAGCACTGGGCACCTGGGCCATGCCACCACCCACAGCAGTGAGCCAAGCGCTGGCAGTGGGAATTGTGGAGAGGGTGTGATGAGGAAATCCAGAGCTGAGCTCCACTGCCGGCCAAAAGACACCCACCACCGCCATTTTCTCTGTCCCAGGACTAGGCAGAGACTTGTGTTGGTCCGCCCAGCTCTGTTCAGCTTCCAACCTGAGACCCAGGGGTGATCTCTGCACCTCGCTGGGATCAACCACCGCTGAACCAGGGAGGAAATTTCAGGAGCAGATGCTGAGAGACAGACACCCCACCCCCACACTGGACCGGGCATGAACACATTTGGTCTGAGTGGGTGGGGACTTGGTGGTAGCAGCAGTGGATGAGTTGGGTGAGTCTGGATCTGAGTCACCCTCGTCCCACAGCGGTCCCTGGGGCATCTGAACCATGCTAAGAGCAACCTGATCACTGAGAGCAGAGGGGAGGCCCTGGAACCAGAACCTGCTCCCTACCATGGCGGTGGCCAGAAGTGGCATTGGTGCTTGGGAAAAGAACCTGGAGTTACAGAAGTGGCCACAGAGAGAGCTCTTTTTTTCCTCTGTTTTTGTTTATGTTTTAGTTCTTGTTTTGTTTTTGTTATTTTGTTGGTGTTTTTTAGTTTTTCTTTTTGTGTATGGGTATTTTTGAGGGCAAGTGCGTCATCAGGATTTTTTGGTGTGCTTTTTTTGTTTATTCATTAGTTGGTGTGCCTGTTTTCCTTCTCCTCCTCCCCATCTTCCTTTCATCTCTCTTCTTCCTTTTTCCATTCTTTTCCTTTTTCGTACCTCATTTTGCTTTCAGAAGGCATGCATATGCCGCCACCCCATGGACAGATTGTAAGATGTGAGAAGTGGGTTCCAGGGGGCCCACACACCTGTCAGTGGCTACTGTGATCTGCAGATAGCTTCTGAACCACAGCTTAATCAAATCTCAAAGCTGCAAAAAGCACAGCACCCTATCCCCAGTCTGGCTTCACAATTGAATAAATCCAGGGAATCTACATAAGGAAGAAGAGAGGATTGAACAAACAGAAGTGAAAGCTATTTCCCCAACACTGAGCAATGGAATTAAAGAAGGAGGAAAATTGGGAGGAACAATCACAAATGAAGAAACATCAAAGGAGGACCACAGGTCCCACACAGACTCCTGGGAATACAGCACCTGAGAATACTGACTTCGGAACTCAAACAATGAAAAGTCCCCAGAACAATTGGTCTCAAACCACAACAGATAACAAAATATTAATAGAAAGAATGAAGAGAAATGAGGGGAGGTAAGAGGAAAGATACCATCAAGAGAGTGGGGAAATAGCCCACAGAATGGGAAAAAATACTTATCAATTGTATATTTGACAAAGGCCTAACATCTAGGATCTACAAGGAACTCAAACATGCCAAAAGAAAAAAAAAACAGTCCTATTAAAAAGTGGGCAAAAGATATGAAAGGACACTTCTCAATAGAAGACATACGAGCAGCCAACAGATACATGAAATAATGCTGAACCTCACTAATAACCAAAGAAATGCAAATAAAAACCACACTGAGGTACCACTTAACTCCAGTCAGAATGGCCATCATCAATAACTCAAAAAACAAGAGATGTTGGAGAGAATGCGAGGAAAAGGGAACGCTTCTACACTGTTTATGGGAGTGTAAACTATTACACTCTCTGTGTAAAACAGTGTGGTGATTCTTAAAATATCTAAAAATCAACCTTCCATGTGACCCAGCAATCCCCCTTCTGGGAATATACATGAAAAAGATTCCTGTACACATATGTTTATTGCAGTATTATTCACAATAGCAAAAACATGGAATCAACGGTGTTCCTCATCGAAAGGGGACTGGATAAAAAAATGTGGTACATATTCACGATGGAATATTATGTAGCCAAAATTGGTGGGAATGTAAGTTAGTTCAACTTTTGTGGAAAGCAATGTGGTGTTTTTTTCAAGTAACGATAAATTAAGCTACCGTACAATATAGCAATCCCACTCCTGGGAATATTCCCAGAGGAACATAAATTTCTCTGTCAAAAAGATACCTGCACATATGTGTTTGTCGCCACACTATTCACAATAAAAAAAACATGGAGCCAAGCCTGCTGCCCGCTGAAAGTGGACTAGATAAAGGAAATGTGGTACATACACACGATGGAGTACTACATAGCCATAAAGAAGAACAAAAGCATGTCCTTTGCAGCAACATGGACACAGCTGGAGACCACCATTCTAAGTTGAACGATCACAGAATAAAAAATTGAATACTGCATGTTCTCACTCATAAGCAGCCCTAAATGTTGGGTATGTGAGCGCAAAGGCAAGAATACCTGATGCTGGACACTACTCGTAGGGAGAGAGGGAAGAAGAGGGGAGGAAGAATAAGGGTCACACAACCACTCGCTGGGTACCATGTTCAGTACCACAGGGAGAGAGAACTTGCTAGAAGCCCAAATCTCACCTGCACGTAATTTACTTATGTAGCAAATCCTCATATGCTCCCCACAACTCTAAAATTAATATTAAAATAAAAAAAATCCAGGGTTGTTCCTCATAACTGATTTAATGAAAGGTCCTCCAATGATTCTTATACAGTCACATTTAGAAATGTTTACTATGCAATGTTGTTTATGAGAATTCTTCAATTTCTGTTCCATCGTGCATACTTCCTTAGTGTAACAATACATCTGAAGTAGCAAATATATAAAAATCCTAAGAATATTGTTAACTGGACTTCTCTTGTCATACTCTATTATATTTCTTAACATATCCTGGTACAGAATTCAGAATTACATGGACCAAGTTGAGAGAAAATTTTAATTACCTGATGAATCTCATTACAATATCATTATGCATAGTATTACCTGCCTGTGGTTTAAAGGACACTCTATTATATCATTATTATAGTCCTGGGAAAAGGTGACAAAAGTATTATCAAAAAATACATTTTTTTCACGTAGATCTACAATAAGTTTATGGTAAAATGTATAGTTTTAACATCATAAAAACATCAAGGCTTGACAGCAAAGAACAAGTTGGGGACTGGAAACCCTGAGTGCCTCCCCTGATTCTGTCACTACAAGGTGCATATCCTTTGGTAAACCACTCTTCCACAGGGTACGCCCTATGCTCCTTCATAAGAGATGGTTTGAAGCGGGTGTGTGATGTTTCCTCTTCTACGGCTCCTTTCCACATGCACTGTGATTGCCTTGCAGCCTCACCATGGACTCCTTCCTCTGAACTGCACAACCGATGTGAGCAGTCTCTGCTTTTCCAGTCTTTTGCATAATACTTTCATTCACATTGTTGAAATCTCTGTCTCTCTTTCTCTCTCCTTATGTGTCTCTCTTTCTCTCTCTTTTATGTGTGTATTAAGTCATATCTCACCATAATCTCTTCATTAGAAGACTGCTCCTTTTTCTACTTGTGCTGGATCACTGAGATTCCCATGGCCGGGACTTACTAGATGCTTGTTTGGTTGCTCAGGCCATGGTCACGGACAGAGGGCGCATGGGACAAACATGACATGAAGATGTGTCTTCTGGAGTGCAGTTTGTCGGCTTCCAAAGTAATGGAAAGCACATGTTTTGATTTGAATTACTTTCCAACATCAAAAAGTTTGGAAGCTTTTATTTAAAAAGAAGAATTTCCTCTTTGAAACTGGAAGCCTGGTGGAACAGCAGCCATATATATATATATATATATATAT